>JAUPMG010266423.1:0-19855 GCA_031762675.1 Pachysandra terminalis
AGAGAGTCTCTCCAGCTAGGGCTTTCATGTATTTCGTTTTTCCTTTTTATTCCCTTCTTTTATATAATTCATCACTTGTCAAAAAACAAATTATCAAAAAACAAAAAAGAACTGACAGAACAAAACCCCTTACTACTGATACACCAAACTCTGCGATCCCTACAATCAAAACCAATGAAAACATCCCCCAGATCTATAAACATAGCACCGAGCTCAAGCAACTCCGGAGAACGCAAATCCCGGCGGAAAACAAGGTTCCATACAAGACCTGACTCAGACCATGAAAGAATCTCAAACACAAAAGCCTCCCTTGCAGAAACCACTCTAAAAAGATGCACATAGCGAACCACGCGGATGGAATCCCCCCACCATAAATCATGCCAGAAGCGAACCTGGCAGGCTGGCACCCATCGCCAATACTGAACCGAACATGACAAGAAAAAAGGGGATTAACCAACGACACCTCTTTCTAGACACTGGAGCTCGAGCATCTAGCAGAGGGATTACAGTCCAAGCCGTTGGAATGACCACCAAACTTACTTTGAACAACTTTCCGCCATAATGCATTGCTTTCACTGCTGAACCTCAAAAGCTATTTACCCAAAAGAGTTGTGTTATGACTAGATATGTTCCTCAGGTTGAGACTTCCCTTTTCTTTAGCACAACAAACGTACTCCCACTTAACCAAGTGCCATTTCTTACGCCCCCCACCCTCCCACAGAAATTCCCTTTGTAACTTTTCCAAACACTTCACTATCCTACCTGGAGCTCTAAATGGAGATAGATAGTAAACAGGAATGTTGACCAGAGCAACCTTAATGAGTGTAACTCTACCCCCAAGCGACAGATAACCTTTTTTCCATGATGCCAGCTTCTTACCGACCCTATCCACTACCGGATCCCAGAAACTAAGAGACTTTGGATTCCCACCAAGAGGTAGACCGAGATATGACAATGGCCACTCCTGAACACAACAACCTAAGACTGAAGCAAAAAACCCCACCCTCTCCTGAGACAAATTCAAACCCGCTAGGCTACTCTTCCACAGATTAACCTTCAAGCCTGAAACCATTTCAAAGCATCTAATGATCGACTTAATCCAAAAAGTTTGGCATTCATCCACATGTAAGAACAAAAGTGTGTCATCTGCATATTGCAAGTGAGAAATACACACACGGTCCCTCCCAATCTCGAATCCCGAAATCAAGCCTAGTGACCCCCCTTTGACCAAAAAGCCACTCAAGAAAACAGACACGAGTGTGAAGAGAAAAAGGTGACAATAGGTCTCCTTGTTTCAATCCCGTAGATGGGGTCACTTGGCCATGAACCCCATCAATCCATAGAAAAGAGAATACAACATTCCTAACACACCTTGAAATCCACCTCCTCCATCTAGGCCCAAATCCTTTCCACTCCAGCATCAAGGAAGTGTCATTCAACCCGGTCATATGCCTTTTCCAAATCAAGTTTCAAGACCATTCCTTCCCTACCCTTTCTTTTCCACTCTTCTACCAGTAAACTGATGTTTCAATTATGTTCTATTAGAATAGAAACAGAATTAGATTAAATTAGATTACGTTTCAACGTCTTCCAATCTTTATATTACTCTTTCTTTTCAATTTAATACTACACATTAGTGAGTCAAAACTTGTTTCAAAACCCTCATTAATCTTAATTTTTCCAATGCTTGCAAATTTTTACCTTAATTTTCACATCTTTAATAATTTTCTCAATTTGATCATGCTTCTTGATCATATGTCAAGCAAGCCAACCCAGATAGTCAAACTAAATTGACCCAGACCGATCCCATTACAAGATGTCGAGCAATCAAGGTTTGAAAACCTGCTCCAAGAACATTTAAAGAAAAAAAATTTAGTCAGCTTGCATCAAAAGACACGACGCTTACTTCTTATGCTCTTTGTCAATCAGAACACGCACATGTGACAGAGACATTGCTCATGTGACAAAGCTTAAGAAGAGCCTCATGTCAACAAAAGGATTCATTCTCGTTGCTATTCAAGCCCAAGTCCAACTTAACAATAGTTTTTTGGCAAGGAAAAAAACTTTGAGGATAAGAACACCCCGCACTCAAAACTTATTTGAAAATAAGAAACAGAAGTGGACACAATTAAGTGCAGTTTATTACTTTTCTGAATAATAGGCATAAAAACAAAATATGTGGTAGTTAAAACAGACCAGTATATTATGATGTTTCTAGCAAATACAGTATAGAAGAAAGAAACAGCAACAAGTATAATGGCAAGAATTGCATAACCAAACCCAGATATTTAAGCCACCACTCACAGGAATGACAGAATAGAAACCATTAGGAATCGGTTCAGAAAGTGTTCCAGTAGCCCAGAGAATCTGTGATGCTGCCAAAGATGACAACACATCATGCTCATAATTGCTCCTTGATTCTTTAATGTTCAAAGCCTCTTCTTGAGAAACCATAGAAACAGAACGTAATTTTTCCATAAAATCTGAGGGCCACCTATTAGTATCAGAAGGCCCTTGTTCCTCTGGACCTGCATCTTCTTGTGTCTCCTCCATCTCCTTGAAGATTTGAAATGCAAAACCATTTCGCTCCAGTTCTTACACCATAAAGGACATTTTAACTCAAGAAGAAATTCTCAAACAATCAAACATAGGTCTAAGATCATCTTTGTACTCTGACTTCCTTGACCCGGACGTCAAAGAACCTGCAAAGAAGAGACTAAAACATTATTACTGGAAAAAAAATAATATGTTGATTTTTCAGTTAAATTACAAATATTTTATAAAGAGCTTATGTTTTTTTCTTTTCTTTTCTTTTCTTTTTTTTTTTTTTTTTTGTTGTTGTAAGACGAAGATATTATATATAAGATGAAAGAGAAGAATGTACAGTCATAAAAAAGAATATACATGCACCTACCAAGCTAGTAGATATATATATACAAAGGATGAACTGAGACACATGTCTCCTCTCATCTCAAACCCCTCCCCTAAGCATGTCCCGATGGTATCCCAATGAATAAGGACCCCCTCCTAACCCCACTCTGAGCCATCCCATCTACTTGTGCATTGGCTGCTCTCCCCACGTCTAAAAGATGCATGTATAACCTGTGCGAGGAATCTTGCCAAATGCACTAGGTGATCCAATCTCCGAGGAATCTCTCCACTACTCGTGACCAAGATGTCACCATAGAGAAGTCCCCCTTTACCTCCAACTCTAACATCGGAAGACTCCTGGCCTCCTGCGGCCCTGTAATCAATGCACATATCTCTACTCTAATTGTATTCCCCTCGCCTAAAGGTCCAGAAAAAGCATGCAGAGTATGACCCTCGTGATCTCTAAATAATCCCCCAATGCCAGATGGACCGGGTTCCATAAGAATCAACCATCAAATTGAGCTTAATACCCCTATCTGGAAGGTGTCCAGTTCATCACCCTCCTAGCTCTAGCCATATGCACAAAAGCAAGTGCGGACCACTCCCTCCTGACCTCCTCCATTGCATTGCCTCTGAAATCCGAATAAGTACACACCCACATGACCATCAAGACCATCGCCGAATCTACAATCTGCTGGCAGCCCCTCCTCATGTCATGGAAAATTCTCCTATTCCTCTCATCCCACAAGGACCATATAACAGCAAAGTAGACTACTCAAGATCTGCCTCCCTCTAATACTCAAATTATCAAGAATCTCCACTGCCTGATCAAACCCTATAAGGTCTCTGGAAAAACCCAATAAAGCCCCAACGTGCCCATGAAGCGGAACCATACCTTACTAGCAAAACTACAATGTATAAATGAGTGGTCAACCGACTCACTCTGGTGCATACACATGACACATACTTGAGGAGAAAGGTCAAGGTACTTTTTTTCTCTTCTAAAGCATGTCAGCAATGTTGCTTTTATAAAGCAGTGCAGTCCTCCCCAGACCCCTCCTAGTCAAATCCTCAACCACTAAATTGGCCCCCCGAGACACCAGATGGAACGAGATATTCCAATCTCTGCATAAGGACCAAACCAAGCGGACAAGATGTGTAAAGCGCCATGCACACTGCTCAGAACGCCCCATCCAATCAATGATAGAAGACGAAAGCTCCCCACGATCAAGTCCCGGAATCCCTGCACCCAAGCGATCCTCAGCCTAGTCACCAATGTCACCAACCCAGCCCTCACCGACTCACCACAACCACTAGGAAACGAAAGGAAAACGGAGGAGCGTCAAAATCTCTATCATGTTGAATCGCCAAGAAAAAGAACCTGGCAAAAAAGGTACCACTTGACTCTAAAGATCAAACTCTAGTGTCTGGAGATGTATGGTCAAGGAGACTTCTTTCAGCACCTCAAAAATATCCACAAGTTCCCGTAGACCGGCTGGTCTGGGATCCAACCTCAGAAGCAAGTTCTAGACTAAGCCGTTTGAGGACCATGAAAGAATATCTGCAAACATAGCATTCCTATCCACTAAGAGTCTATACAACCGAGGAAAACGTCTAGAGAGAGGAGAATCATCCCACCAGAAGTCTGTCCAGAATCGCACTTTAGACCCAGAATGTAGTGATCTGAAATTTAATTAAATATTAATTATGATTTAGAGTAATTAAATATTTAACATAATGCTTAATCTTGTGAATATATATATATAGTAAATAATATTAATGTGAATGATGATGTATAAATAGTATATATACTTTAACATGTGTAACTGTGTATCTAAATGCGTATATATAGTTAGGTAAGTAACTAATGATACTAAATATTGATTAATTGACTTTTAAACTTAATTAAGAGGTTAAGCAAGAAGATGTGCACATTTGATTGGTGAGAATGTATGGTTAACCTAGAGGTAGGATACACCTTAACATAGGGATATAAAGGTCATTATATCAATGGCATACCTGTAAATAAACCTTAAAGCAAAGTCAGTTTTAAGTTAATAATTTCAGGAATGCCATTCAATGGTAGTCAAAAGGAGATGTATTTTAGAGGCGACACATGGCGAGAGAAGTGGTAGTAATGGGACATATGTCCCATTAAGATAAAGTTTATACTAAACTGGATTAACTAAGTTTAAAATAGGTTAATTAAGATAAACTTAATTAGTAATTAAGTTAGCTAAGGTTGTTTTAGATAAATAATAAGTAATCTACTAATCTGTTGGGACTGAACATTGGGAAGAAGAAGAAGAAGAAGAAGAAAACTGATTACAAGTAATAACCATTAATTAACTTTTCTAGCTAAAATTATCCGTTTTACCTGATTTACGAATATTCTAGTGTATGTATTGTATGTTGAAAATATTGCAAATGATTTGCAAGCATGCTTTAGTTAATAAGGTTTTGTTTTCCATATGTTTTGAATGAAAGATTTAATAAAAGTTGTCAAAATGGAACTTTAAGGTGTTCTATCAACTCATGTTTTACATTATGAATTAAAATGAGTTTTAGTTAGTGTGCAAATGAGTTCTGAATGTTTCTGAAAGGTTTTAGTTATAGTAATTTTAAATGGAAAAGATTTGAAAAGGTAAAATTTTCTAAAAAGGTTTGAAAATCTGGGTTTTCTGGTATCTTCGTCCTTCAGCTAACCGAAGGTATAAAATACATTATTATGATTAATTACACTATGTTTTCAAGTATAAATTTCGTTCTTCAGTTTTGATGTTTTCGGAAGGTATAAAATGCATTGTTATGTTTAATTATCGTAATAGTATAGACGAACTGAACTTGCATGTTTTAACCGAAGACTTTACCAACTCTTTGTTTTGAATGAACAGTGATTTATAAGCATGATTTGTTTTCAAATGAATTGGGCATACATTATAGGATGTCAATTAAAGTTTTGAGCATGATTTGACAGTGATTTGGTTACTATCTTTCAAAGGAATATGTACATGCATAAGACATGAAGGGATATGATATTTGATAGACAAGATAGAACATGAAAGACTGAATATGACATGACTAAACTGGAAAGAGGATGAACTGTATATATGTATCTAAATGTGATTTTATATGTTTCTACTGGGATGCGACTATTGGCCGGCGGGCATACACGACTGACTGGGTCCTTGTACAAGTGATCACTGGGACTCATTTGATCAATGAGTTCGCATACTGGCTCTTTATGAGTGTACTGACTGGACTGGCTCTTATTGTGATACAAAACATGTTACTGTGAGCCGTTGGCTGATAAGTCTAGCTTGTAAGCTGACTGTCACATGAGGGTGGCATCACTGCATCCGTGCCCTTAGTTATAGAGTAGCCCGGACTTCTATAAGACTGGCTCGGATATTTTTCATTATATTTTATGCTTGGAATGTTATTAATCGTCTAAATTTAAATCTTATTGTGTATCTCTAGTTTTACATAGTTGGTCCACTATGCAAGCTATATGTTATATTAGTAAGAATAGAATTTGGTGACACTATATGATTGTGCATACATGATTTGAAAGAAAAAGAAAAGCATACTTTAACAATCTTTAATATATGATTCTCTTTTTTTATACACATTTAAATAAACTGTTTTGAGTTATTGTAGGATTTTATTTATTACTTACTGGGATTCAACTCTCATTAAAATGTTTTGTTTTTTTTAGAAGACGGTGAAGAATTAGAAAAGGAGCTAGAGGCACAAGTACGAGAGGACATCGAGGAGCACATCTACCTATTGTGAGTTCGATAGAAATGAGAAAGAGAGAAAAATAAAAATGAGATGATACTCTATGTTTTGGTATTGTAAAAATATATAAACATATTGTATAGTTTTAGCTGTTTAGAAGTTATAGATATTTCATTAGTATGTAAATTTTTAGTTTTCTTATTCCCGTTGTTTAGTGTAATCTGATGTAACCGTTAAACAAGATATGAATGGTTTGATTCCAGATATCTATTTGGTGTGTACATGATTTGTCATGATCCAGAGTTAAATATTTCTGGTCGTGACACATAATCCACCCGGAATCTCATAAATGGAAATATGGCGTCAAAAGTAGACAAGATAGCTTTCCAAGGACTCCCACATGATACCCTTACCTTAGAATTTATTTCCCATTCATTCATGTGGCTTCCGTATTTACTAGTGATCACCTTCCACCATAGACTCTCCTCGTCAATATTGTATATCCATAGCCATTTGAGGGTAAGATTTCTAAATAAGGAAAATATCTCAACCTGCTAACCAGTTAGCCTTTCTCAGACATGCTATGGGTAGTGCTTATTGCCAGTAAACTAACAAGGATTAGAAGCTATCTCAATAGGAGTATACAAAAAGTACGGATAATTCGCTAACTTTATTATTTTTTAATTGAGAACCAATAAAAAGGTAACAACTTCAATTGAAGTTATGTACCCAAATATGCCATTATTGAAAAAAAAAAAACAATAAAGAGAATAATAACTCAAACAAAACTATCGAATCATCATAATTCTTGTAAACAATCAATAACATCAAAAAAACAACTAACAAAACAAATCATCAGGAAAGTCAGGAACTTGGTTTTTTCTGGAGTTCAGGTCAAATGTGTGTTTGGGTCTTTCGTTTGATCAATTTTGGAACAAACCTCCTTAGGTTTTGAGCTTCTTGGGAGTTGATGATTCTTTCTTGGGTGTTTGTATCTGCTTCAAAGGTCTTTTTGGTTTTTGTTTCTGTTATGTACTGTCATGCTGCTTGTCTTTTGCCTTGTTTTTGTTTTTGCTTTCTTTTGAGTCCACCCTTGTGATGTATACTGTTGGTGTACAGCTTGGTGTTTTTCTCACCTTTTTTATATAATATATGCTATCCCTTTGATCAAAAAAAAAAAAATGTTTTCCTAATTTAAGTTAGTAAAATTTAATCACAATGTGTCGACAAAACAAGAAAATAGATGGATATAAAGCACAATCTTCCAAAACCAACAAATAAACAAAGAATAAAAAAAATACAATCAAAAAGTAGCCATGTGGCTTATTGTTGTAAAGGATTGGGAGCCACCATCTGATGGACCCGTTAAGAGATTATAGTGTAGCGAGAATCAACCTGGCATTATGGCTTGATACTGTGAAGGATTGGGACTCACAACTGATGGGCCCCATTAGAGAGTCAGTGTAACAAAAATCAACTTGATGAGTTCATCTCAGAAATTAGATTTATTTATGTTCTTCTGACAATAAAAAACCTTTGTAAGTTATGGAAAAAAAAAGTAGCATGAAAATAAGACAATTAAAAATATCCTATCCAACTGATTTTTGGAAAAGTTCAAATAAGTGAAGCCCTTTAATTTATGGATTTTGATCCACTCACCTCCAGCCACATGTCCAATCGTTGTGCTTAAGAACCCTTTAGATAGGTCATTAAGGCTCAGACCCCGGATGTACCCATAACATATATACAAGGATGCTATATGCATCAAAAATATCTCATAGACTATATAGTTATTAAATACATCGCATGGGATATGTTAATATATGCCATTTATCTCATGGGAGACGTTAACATATATAATATACCTAGATACAGATATGCTTACATTGATGTCACACGAATACCTAAACCGATGCCATATGTATATCACAAAAAATGTTAATATAATTAATATTTCATGCATGATATAGCTCAATGTAACTATGCAACCATTGGTTGGATGACCCGCTTTAGAGACTTAGACAAACTCCTAGAGGAGGCTCCCCTAGTTACTTCCCCGATTCTAATGCATTTGTAATACAGTTATTTTTCCCTCTATCAAACCGAATAATTTTTTGTCTTCACTTATTAATACAATTCCCTAAGATCTGTCAGAGGTGTCTGAACATAATTATGCCCAACCACTGAAGGCAAAAGACGCCAACCACTCTTAACTTTGTAGTTGTAGTTTAGATCAAGTTGCCACAAGTTTTCAAATTTTAAAGTAGTTTTGGCAGCCAACTGAGAGAATTGTCTAAACAATGGGCTTATGATTTGATATTTTTTTATAGAGGTCTCTCGAATGGTGTTTAGTCAATGAGAATCCCACACCGCAAAGTAACTTTAACAACCTAACTTGCTTAGAAATTTATGATTCGGTACATTGCCGGTGTACCAAATGCACACATAAAAGCCAATGGGCTCTTAAGAAGCCTTTAAAGTTTAAAGGATGTGATTTGGTACATTGACAATATACTAAATGCACATAAAGCCATTTACATATGATTAAAATTAACTTATATTTAATTTATGTATGTATGTATGTATGTGCACCTATAAGGTACACACTTAAATCTATAAATATCATATTGCATATAATTATAATATATATATATATATATAAATATATAAATATTATATATTATATATGTATGTATATGCACATTTATAAGGTACACATATTTATATATACCAATATTATAATTGCATGTTAGTATCATATAAATATATATACAATGGATATAATTATAATACTTATAGATATAAATGTATAAATGTTCTAAATATAAGCTATTTAATTAATTGTATATAAGTAAGTTATTTAACGTATAATATAAATAACTTGAGTATATGAACCGCACATTTTATTTAAAAATATAATTTATTAGTCCCATGAATTGATTATATCTTTTTATTTATATTTGTTTCTTAAAAAATTTAAAAATACACAATACATCTTTGATTAGGTTTTTATGTGCGATTTGTATCTTAAAAATAAAATATTATTCTATGACAAATACTATGAATTTGTAATTTAGTTAATATATATTCATAATATAGTATATAAATATAAATTTATATATATCATTCCATAATAAATGAATGATTTTCTTTGTTTTACTAATCTATGTAATATATTATGACTTTCCTTTATACTTGTTGAAGTTTTTTTTAAGTTTTCATGCTCCTACACTCATAGCGGTTGGTCTCCATGTTAATATATATTATATGTATGGGTGTATCATACCAAAAACACGTTAAATTATCATATTTTTACCTTATATTTGTATAAAAGTGGGTCTTACTTTATCTATCCACAATATTCTTTGTGTATCCACCGTATCCATGATTCTTACAGCGTATCCACGCATATCCGAATGATACTCGATACGTATCCATTTTCCGACTGACTGATAGACTACCTCGATACGATATTTTGAACCATGCTTAGAATAAGTGAATCTTGGCCATTGGACCACATGAAATCGGTGTCTTTAATCTCGAGATCAATCAACTTATTCTATGCATAAAGGAACAAAAGCTTGGCATACGACACGAGATCCTACCCCTAGTGCTACTCTTCTTCCCAACTATGAACCAAGCTACATTAAGATCACCCATAACAACCAAAGGCAAAAATCCACAATTGATGAACACCCTCTAATTTCACCCATAGTTTCTCCCTCTTTTGCACTCTAGGAACCATAAACTGCAAATGACTTACATATGAAATTATCGAACAACATTAAATACCAACGAAATCAAGAATGAATCTGACTACACCTGGATGTTCTCTACCACCCTAGTGCCATAGCACTAGAAGCCCACCTCCTAAGTTGACAAAGACAAACAAGACCATTCAAATCACTTACAGCCCCATAACTCTAGAACCAAACCCGAATCGACCAATTCCAACCTAATCTCTTTGAAGATTATCACCTCTAATACTTCTCAATAACCCTGTATACAACAACCCTCCTATAAAAATTCTAAGCACCCCAACATTCCAAGAAAATAACATAATGGCAAACTAATTGGATTTTTCCCCATTCCCATCGCTCTTCCCATTTCCCTGCCCTATAACCCTCCACAAATTTTATTCTTCCCTCTAACATCTCCTCTCACTATCTCCATTCTGGGTACAACTCCCATTGGGTTTCAATCTAATCCAACAATTGCAATGTCCTTTTCAAAGAAAGACCAATTGAAGACTAGTTATTTCTCATGCTCAACTTCTCCCTTCTTATTGTTGTTTCCTTCCCCTTTCATTGGATTTCTCTATAATTCAACAATTACACTATCCCTTTCAGAGAAGACTCAATGAAGACTAGTTCTTTCTCCATCTCAACTTCTGTCCTCTAGCATCTCTTCCTTTTACTACCTCCATCCTAGGTATCCCTCTAACTAGATTTCTCTCTAATTCAAAACTGTCCCTTTCAAAGAAAGGCCCAATGAAGACTCTAGTTCTTTCTCCTACTGAACTTCTCCCTTATCATTTATGTCTTCTCTATCATCATTGCTGCCTTCCTACCCTTCTCATTGGCTTTCACTCTAATCCCACAATTAAACCATATGTTTCAATGAAAGACATAGAAAAACCGTAGCGTGAAAGAACTAACCAAAAAAGAAAAGAAAGTGCTCGGTACTTACATGCACCAAATGATATGGTAAACCTGTTGACCAAAACCTTGTCCACATCAACTACATCATGCAGACATGGTGGCTGAGCCCTGTCGGCATTTTAACAAGAACTAGAAGAATCAGAAGTTCCCCGTTATCTTATTTAATAAAAAAAACTGATATTCATTTTTCCCCATGCATCTTTTTTTACACCATGGTTTTAAATTTTGCCGGCATGCCTTCGCCAAAATGGCCCCCAGCGAAACAAAATGTAGGGGGAATTCGCTGAATTCCCCCCTTTTCCCCCATTTTGTCGAAATTTCGGCGAAATATTTCTCCAACCTGCCAAAATATTCCGCTAGGTCAGCAAAATATCGCGAAATTTCGCTAGAAAAAATTTGGCGAAATGTATGGCGATATCAAAATTTACGAGAGAAATAATAAGAGCTGAAAATACTACAACTTGTTTTCCTAGACTGAACTTACGAGTATAAAGGTTAGAGGAGCTTATCAGGTCGCCACTCTCCACCTTCAAACTTCTTGAGGAAACAGCACTATGAGAAACGATTTATTGGTTGCTTTATATCTCCCAATCCTCGTGAATCAAAATTGGCATAATTTCCATTTCCTCTGGTGATGAAAGTGATAATAAAATTTTAATGGTAGTTCACGAGGCAACTCGGGGTTGTAGGCTATAGCTAAGCTCTCAAGGACCATAATGTCAAAATGATCCATGTCTACTCCAGTCACAAAGGAGAATGTCATTCAAACAAAGATGAAGTTCTATCTATCTGCAGGATCTTAATTACCAAGAAATTGGGAATTAACAACCCTGTAGTTGAACGATAATCTAGTATTATGATAAATTGGGAGTTGAAGCAGTGAAATCAGGAAAAATGGGAAACCCTATTTTAATTTCCTTCTTCTATTTTTTTTTCCAGCAACAATTCCACAATTTTTATTTTTTTATTTTTTTTGAAACGATGAGCTTTATTGCATAAAACAGAGGTACAGGAGAAAACTAAAGAAAATAACAACAAAGGTTTCCCAAGGTGGGGCAAACCAAAAAACAGAAAAAGCAGGAGCAACAATTCCAATGTTCACAGAATGTCATCCTGAGGCACAAAACAAATCCCAAATGATGCCTTATCCAGGGTAAAGAAACTGGCAAAGCATTGTCGAACGATTTGTTTGATTGAAGCATGAAGATACTTGAATTCAGGGGTGAACAAGCAAATAAAGAGTTTAATATGAAGTTTGTAAGTAGCAAGAAGCTAACAACAATAAGATCTACGAAAGACTGATAATCATACAATGAACAAAGGAGATCAATAACAAATGTCCCTCTGGCATGATGACCCAACACCAAACCCCAATCGATATGCTGTATAAGTGCTAGACTGTTGATTTGACCATCTCAACTGGTTACAAATAGACTTGGTTGTTTTAAACTTAAAAAGATTCATCTTGAAGACAGCATCAATAAGATCCATGAAAGACTGAAAGGTAACTGATGCCAATTATCATAAAGCGTACAAAAGAGATAAATAATATATGTCACCCTGGCATGATGTCCAAACACCAAACCGCAATTGATTTGCATGAGAAGTGCTAGACTGTTGATTCCTCCATCTCCATTAATCCCAAATAGATAACCTTAAAATATCAAACTTTCATCAAAGACTACGAGCTAACATACCCAGTACAGAATCTTGAACCATTGAGTTGTCAATCTTCAGACGCTTTCTCATTTCTATTTGTGACTAATACTGCTCCTCAGCCAAATCCTTAGCATACTCTTTCAAGCATCTTCTCTTACAAAAGAAAGCTCTTGAGCAATAATATCTATTGAAATGTGGATGATATTTATCATCATCGCTCACAGGAATCAATTGGATTGAATAGTTATCATTTTTTTTCAGGATTAAAGCATTGGTACAAAGTCAAGAAGCCAACTCCTCATGAAAAAAGAGGTAAGGGTTGAAAGCACCAGATAACATATAACATGAACTGTGTGAACAATATACTCTGATATATAATCAATTGTCATCAATAAACCCTAGGACTGAATTCCACTAGGAATAGGTGCAGCTGAATATTCCACACCACGTCTTCTATTCTATTATTCAATCCAAACTACATAAGCATCTAAAAATGAGATTAGCAACCTTACTAACAGCTCCACACATTGAATAAACAATTTGGTTTTCTATCACTTCCGTTGACCAGACAGCCAAAGATCATTGATGAACACATTCTATCTATTCCAGCACTAGCTGTAACAAAGCAACCATCCTCAATTTACACAACAAAAACTTCATACAAATCAATACCTCAAATCCACATGGAATATCATAGTATCAATCAGGCAACTCAATAATACATAAAACTTCATAACCTTGATTGCGAGTGTTTTCCAAATCAGGCAGAAGCTTCCTTCAAAAAGAATAAACAGCTACATTTTTTATCTTTTATTTTTTGGTAAAATAATAAACAGCTACATTTACAATCACTTGACCGACAGAATTCCGCCTTTTTTCCGTCAACATTTAGTGTTCTAGTTTAGCATCTTTCCATTTACAGATTTTCTAAACTATATGAAAATAATAAATAAACAAATAAATATATATAGACACATGTGTGTGTGTGTGTGTGTGTGTGTGTGTATAACCAAACTGAAATGTCTCAATCCACAAAAACCAGTTGGTCAATGTAACCACATAATTGAAACAGAAGATCAGAACAACTCTCAATTTCACAACGTTTCTTCTGGTCGCATGTCCTCGATGAATCAAGATATGAGTCATTTGCTAAATCACAAAGGAATAAAACAAAAAGAAGAACAATAAGAAAAGAGAAAAACTCTCACCACCCGCAAATCCAAACACTTGAAGCTCCATCTCGATCTCCCAATCGCATCTCAACCTCCTGTAATACTCAGGTGCACGTCCAAATTAAAGCTCAGACAATACGAGAGAGAGAGAGAGAGAGAGAGAGAGAGAGAGAGAATTTATATGGAGAAACGGATTTTAATGACAATACAAAAATGGCTTGTTTTCGATTGGAGAAACGAAGCTTGATCTCAATACAAAAATTCGCTTGTGATCGATAGGAATGATGGGCGAGAAAGCGATGGCTTTCTAGGAAGGCTACTCAGTCTTGTCACGAGTCTTATTCAGTCTCGTCACGTGATCGAGTGCGCGATGAAACGACGAGACTTCGTCATCTGCTCCGGCAGGCAGCTGTCAACGGGGTGTTTCACCAACATCCAGGGGTGTCAATTGTACGGGCCGGTCTATGGCCCGTTCAGTCATAAATACTTTTAGACGGACTGAACTTATGTTTTAGGATCTTGGGCTCGTCTTTAAGCCCGTATCATATTTTGAGCCGAGTTTGGGCCACTCTTAGTCCAGCCCAATAAAACCCGGCCCTATCACCTTTGTTCTACTAAATAAAAAATCTTTAATCTAATAGAACTATATTTTGTGCATTTTGCTGTTTTCTTTTTCTTTTTTTCTTCGTTTTTTTTAGTTACCATGGCATATGCACCATTATTAACGTGTTGAAAATTCGCTTTGCTTTTTCTTCTATGGTTTAGACGTGTAAACCTTGTAAAACATTGATATGGCCTTGGTTTATTACAAGTATATGCTCACGAATCTTGTTATTTTAACCCCTAACCCTATGAATAATCATAAAGCCGAGCTTGGGCTCCAAAGATAGGGCCGTGAGTGGGCTTTGGGTGGGCTAGAGCTTATTTTTTCATTATAGAGCATGAAAATTTGTTATATTATTAATTACACTAAGAAACAGATTTTTAAGAGTATAACTAAGTAGTTATAATAAAAGTTAAACTTTTTACTACGCTAAACATCCTAATTACTTTTACTACATACGATAATACTTTTGTGATAGATTACGTTTTAATAGGACTCTAAAAAGGATAAAAAAAAAAAAAAAAAACGTAATAAAATTGAGTAGTTACTACATTTGAGAATACTTTTGTGATATATTGGGAGTTAATAGGACTCTAAAAAGGATAAAAGTAGAAGTAATAAAGTAGAGTAGGGGTATTTTAGTCTAAAAAATGTACTACAAAATTTCTTAAAAAAATAATTTTCTTTTAATAATAGTATAGAGAAAATATATGCATAAGTAGAAATTTAAACGAATTAGCCAAACTATATAGGTCAAGAAGCCCAATCCAAATCCAACCCATTTTGCTTGCAGGTTGACTCACAACCAATCTATTTGTAAAAACCTCGATGCAAATCCATCTATATGCTGACAAGATGATAGGTTGGGTAACAAATCTTAACTCGGATATACTCGTGGATTCTCTCTTTTTTCACCTTCAATTGATGAAACTAATACTACAAGATCATTTGAAACTAAAAATTTCTTATACAAGCATTTGATTGCTTGTTCTTTAGTTATCTTATATCATCGCGCATATAATGCGAACCTATCAAATCACCAAACCTCACTTATGTTCAAGATCCTTGCCCCTTTGACATGCCATGCTCAACCAACCAATTATACGATGATTGACTTGAACCCAACTTGACCTCGTTTATTGTCATTATTACCAAGCATGCATGGCGTATGACACAAACTATTTCAATAAAAAAATTCGTTGAAAATTGGTAGGAGAGAAAGACAAAGACTCGTCGAAGCCAGAGTATGATGGTGCCGAGTAGCAGAGGCGATGAAGTCCTCGAGCAGGAGCTCTAACCAGGCCGACGATCAGCTCACCATTTTCCCTCCCCTTGATCTCACTGTTGGAGATGACACCCACCCTTCTGCTTTAGGCACTCCACTGTCAGGACTTCATGAGACCCCAAACTTGGGCCCAGATTAGACCGTGTCAAACGGTCCAAAACCACCTGTGTATTTGGAACCGCCTATTTTAAGGCCCATTATGAAGGTCCATTCACCCAACCCATTGCCTGTCAGCAAGGCCTCTAGTGGCGCTAATAACAATGTTGTTTGGAGGCCCAAAACTGATGGTAACACTCGCTCTCCCATTCCCAACAGAGCACCAATCTTCAAACTTAAACCATCGCGACCAACTCATCCCATTAATCCGAAGTTGGATCCAGCCCATACCATAAAGCCAAACCGGTCTTTTACAACTTTAATCCCCTTGGTGAGGTTCTCCAAAATTTCATGAATCAGAATACCGACGTCACAGCCTTGCCCTCGACTGAACACATTGTCTCTCACACCCAACCTATCATGGAAGGTGACAATTCTAATCTGGTTGTTTCACCTCCTCCACTCTCTTCTCCGTCCCACCATAACTTTATGAATCTTGACCCCCTACCTAATCCTAGTGTTGATCTGTTGGTTAGTGACCTTGTGCCACCAACTCCAATTAACCAAGATATTAGCCTCTTGACTGTTGGGAATAGTTTGGTACTTTCCGACCAAACTATTCCTAAGATCCATAGTCTTTTTGTCTTCAATAGTCAGAATCAATCTAAACCCAAGGGAACAGATAGTAAAAACATTGAGATCACAACGGAGGGGCAACAAAATCGTGCTTCCCTTGTACAAGATGCCATCACAAAGCATGTGACAGAGGAAAAAGAGGAGTAAACTCAAAAGGCTTCTCTACCATGAACATGTTAAAAAAACACTATTGGGTGCAAGACATAATACCCTTCGTCCTAGTGGTGAAAGATGATTATACTCTCTTGAAATGTGAGAGGAGTAGATAAAGCAAAAACTACTAGACATCTCAGAGGTTATCCGACAGCATTCTCCTGACATGGTGTTTGTTATTGACACCCAGATCAATCAAACAGGGTCTAACAGAATTACTAGAATTTTTCACTATGTAAATAAATTATGCATATCGGCAGTTGGTCTGTCTGGTGGGCTTTGGTTATTCTGGAAATAAGATATTTGTACTGTCAATATCCGTAATTATGATAATAGGGTTGTACATATTATGGTGTGTGATCAATCTTCTCATGTTCAATGGATGTTATCTTGTATTTATGCTCATCCAAACCCAATTCTATGAAAAAAAATTTGGTAGGGTCTCAAGCAGGTTGGGGCACAGTGGAATGGCCCATGGGCCATCATTGGTGATTTCAATGCTATCCTTACCAACCAGGAAAAGAAAGGAGGCAACCATACTCCCACTGATAAATGTGGTTTCCTCGAGTCTGTGAATGATTGTGGCCTCCTTCATGTTAAAAACTTCGGGAACTTGTTCACTTGGAGTAACGGCCGCAGGAGCCAGGCTCGAATTGTTGAACGTATTGATAGATGTATGGCCAACACTTGTTGGCGCTCCTTTTTTCAAGATGGAGGTTTGGAACATCTAGTGTTCACCCGCTCTGATCATGCTCCAATACTCCTCAACACTAAACCTTTGCTTTCTCCTGGTAAGAAAAGCTTTCGTTTCGAAGCCATGTGGCTCAACAATGAGGATTTGCCCAATATGGTCAGGGGATGTCACGAACCAAACCTGAAAATCTCAATGGAGTCCCGAAGTTTAAGTTGTAACTCTCACCCCATATCCATATGGGAGTGGATAAACAATACATAGCCAAAATAATGAAAGAAATCTAAAATGTTATATATAATACTTCAAAATAAGTCAAAACATGGCTATTACATCCAACTCAATCATAACAATGCAGCGGAAAAATAAAGACAAAATCTCTAGTTTCATGCTCAAACAACTCCTAAGTAAAGTCAATTGTTTTACTACTTTAATGGCTTCTTGCGATAGAATTCTTTTGCTGGTTTAAAAAAATAAAAAACCATATTGTAAGCAATCGAAGCAGGGAAAAGAAAGAATGAAAAATACCAGTTATGTAGTAGAGTTTTCCATCTAATGTCTTTATAGGAAAGGCATCAACAGGATCAACTCAATCCTGTCCTCCACCTCTTTTTCTAGCAACTTCTTAAGCCGCTTCTCATACAAAGCCTCTAAAGCATCTTCTTTCAGATCGGCAACGCGTGTTTCATTCCTTTAGAAGTACAATTCAGCCAATCAAAGCCAGAACAAATTCCTCTACAAAACTACAGAAATTGAAGAAAAAGAGAAAAATGAAATATCTATTCCAATTTTCGAATTGCAAACTTTGTGATGGACTGAGTGCCAACCAAGCTAGCAAAAATTCCTTTAAGACACTATAGAGTTTGAAATAAAAATAAATAAAGAGGGAGAGAGAGAGAGAGAGAGACGAGTAATGTGCTTTCAGAAATACAATTGAACCAATCAACGCCAGAACAAATTCCACTAAGAAACAATGAAAATCGAAGAAAAGTGAGAAAAATAAATTCTTTATTCCAGATCTTATGATGGAATGAGTGCTAGTCAAAGCTAGTACAAATTCTTCTACAAAACTATAGGATTCGAGAATGCACACATACACACAGAGACAATATATTCGTTCGAGATTCTTATTGCATACCTTGTGATGGATTGAGTGTCCAAACGTGAACGTGAAACAAATCCATCATAATCTCAATTCTCTCCTACAAATTGCAAATCCTCATCGGATACTTCAATCTCATCCTTTGAGATCTCTGGTGGAAGCTGAGGAGGGAGAATAACTTTTTTCTTCTTCACCATTTCTGAACTGAAGACTGGTCTGGGTTTGGGCGTGGGGGCTGGGAAAGAGAGTAGAATGGACTCGCTGATCTTGTTGAACTTCCATTTACTTGACTTCGGTCAATTACAGGTCAGCTTCATCTTTGTAGTTCCTGATCTGTTACATGCTTAGCTTTGGCAAGGTACATGTTGACTTCATTATCAGACTCACTAATTTACTATCTACTTGGCTTTAATCAGATACACGTCCTCTAAATCTGTTGGACGTGATAATCTTCGATCTTTTCGCCTTAATTAGCTTCACTTTCAAAAATCAAGAAATTCTACACCTCCAAAAGCTATTGGAGGCGAGCTTCAAGGTAGACTTGTTACACTAGCGAGGAAAGTGAGGCGAGCTATTGGATATAGTCCTTTTTGGAATAAAAAGATTGAGTGGTTGGTGTACACACATGAAGCATATTCACTTTCGCTAATGGCACATCTATATGGATTGAGTGTCTAAACGTAAATTCAAATTCGAATTCAGATATTTATTCAAATTAAAATATTTGAGTATTTATTGCATACAAATATTTCATTCGAATTCGGATATTCGAATATTAATTTGAATTCGAATCCGGATATTTTATTTGAATTCTAATACGGTATTTGAATATTTTTCGAGTACGGATATTTTATTTGAATTCGAATTTGAATACGGATAATGTATTCGAATTCAAATATGGATAACTTATTCAAATACGATTCAGATATTTATTCGAAGACGAAATTCCAATACGAATACGGATAGTTATTCAAATATGGATTGTGATATTTATTTAGATACAGATACTCGAATACGAATACAGATAAATATTCGAATTAGAATACGGATTCGGATAAGAATATGAAATATCCCGAATTCTGATTATTGAATTAATTACGCTTAGTTGCATAATTAATTTAAATAATTGAGATAACCCTGCTAATCAGCTAGATTAGGAACTAAATGGAATCTGACCTTAATCC
>JAUPMG010266434.1:544-19854 GCA_031762675.1 Pachysandra terminalis
CCTGTGTATATTATTGGACTTTAGACATAGGGCGGGTTGGGTTGGGTCGGGTTCCAACCAGTCCGTGCTCAACCCAAACTGAAATCGGCTGCTCTGAACCTAATCCGAATCGAATTCGAGTCGGCACAAACTCCATTACGACAAACAGCGGGACTCCAAGAGCAAAACCACGCAATACGATAAGCAACTGGACTCCAAGAGCAAAACCACGCAATCCGCTACTGTTTATTCTTTCTAGACAATCAAGCAAGCAAGTGGTTTAAATTTTTAATCTAAGGTATATGGACAAGTTGCTATTGTCGGTTTAGGGGGTTGAAAAAGTCTTTCTGATCATTCTCTTTCAATATAGAAGTTGGATTGCCCACTTATGAACAATTTTTCAAAATAACAATTTGACCCCAACTAAATCGTCCTCTCTCGTTGAACTCCTTTCACTCTCTCTCTTCTCTCGTTTTGGCCCGGCCCTCTCTTTCCCATTTTCTTCCCAACCTGCAAACATCATCGATTTATGCCATGATGTGCTGAAGAGCCAACTCTGATATGTCATTGCTCACCGTCCTGCTCAAGACTCTATTCTCCATTTGAAGAAACTTCCGAAATGAACAAAATCTCAGTCACCGATTAACTGAAGTCGTTCAAAGATTGAAGCAAAATGAAACACAAATTGCTAGTAATCGGATGAAAACTGTGTTTTTTTAGTGAAAAGACTTGTATTGATCTGCTAAAAGATTTCTTCGCGTATATTTCTTTAAGAAAAATTTGAATCCTACAAAACTCCTAAACCTCATATATCCAAAAAAAAAAAAAGCTGCAAATCATCAATGAATAAGAACAATTTGATTAAAAAAACAAAAGAATTTCTAGCGGCAAATCAATTGAATTAGAGAGAAGTCGGGAAATGAGAGAGCACGAGTCGTTTGGTGCGTATAACGGCAGGCATGGAAGAGAGGTGGGGTCCAGTACCTCACAACCGCCGGTGGCAAGACGGTTCCCCCTGGCGGCGCAACCGGAGATAATGAGAGCCGCCCAGAAAAAACGACCAGTACGCTTCTTACCTTTACAATGCATGTCGCGACAAATTTCGTCATTTATTTGATCAGTTATACAGCAAATGTTTAGGGTTCTGATTTTGTCATTTAGTTGTGATTCGCCTATGCTCATATTTTATTTTATGTTTTTAAATCTGTTTGATAAATAAATTTTTTTTATCAAACAAACAGTTTGATTCATAACAATGATTTTGAACAATTTAAACTATCCAGTGTTCGGATCTGTAAATGGATATCTATCACTTGTGACTAATTTTGATTTATGGGGATTGAGGTGGTCTTGATGTTTCTCTTCTTTTGGAGTTGGAGAAGATTAACGTCCGACAGAGAATGGTTGGTCTTTGGTTGTTCTGCTCACAGCTCACTCACAAGTCTGAAAATGGAAGATAGAAGAGATTAGGTTTCCTTTGTATTTTGAGAATTAGATATGAATCGTTGGATTAACAACTCATTTCCAAAGCTTTAAAATATATATCATTATAGAAAATTGTCTATATTAATAACTAATTATTTAAAAATAGATAAAAATTACATGATTTAGTTGAACTTTAATCTCAATATTAAAAAAAAAATCATATAAAAATAAGTAATGAAATTAAGATTGGAAAATGATAAAAAAAATTAAATAAACAATTTTTTTTTAAGAAATTGTCAAACTAAATGTTTAATGTATCTATTTAGATAATTTAAATGAAGTGCATAGAAATAAATTTGAGTATCAATAAGTATTCATAAATAGGAATATAATTCTAATTTAAAAAAATATTTTTTAATTATTACCTTAGAATAAGCTTTTAATTACAATTGTTAAACAATAAACGCATTTATGAAGTTACTTATACATCAAATGACAATCTTGTCATACCTTTATTAGTTACTTACACATCAATTGACAATCTTGTCCTACTTAGTATGATCAATCGTTCCCTTCATCAAACATTTAATATTACGTTATACCCTAATTTTGTTCACTCCAAAAATGATTTTGAACAATTTAAATCAATTCCTTTATATTTTGATTTGACGAAATTAACTGTCTCCTTGCATGATTTTTAATGATTAGATATGTATTAATTTTATCAATATTTTTATTTTTCTTGGCAATCTTCTCAGGTATATTTTCTTTTTCTAAAAAGTAATTATTTCTTATTGCTTTATCAACCGGACCGGCCGTACCGATAGTCAGACTGGTCCAAATCGATACCGATTTGGACCGTTCAATTTATAGATTAAAAAAAACCAAAAATAAAAATAAAACATTGGATCAATTGGCCCGGTTATATTGGCTGGTCGATAGCAGTATCGATTGGACCGGTCTAATCTAAAGCCTCATGATACAATAGTTGTATCGTGTCTTGGGAATGGACCGGTCTTGGTCGATCCCGATACAAACTAGGCCGTACCACTCGATCTGATCCTTGAAACCTTGCACACATGGGGTAGTCCTAGTTGTACAGTTCAGTTTAATTTATACCAGTGTCGACCGTTCAATTTATAAATTAAAAAAAAAACATTGGATCGGTTGGATCATTGGACCGGTCACTGAACTGGTTGTATCAGTCAGTTCGTACCGGTATCGATTGGATCAGTCTGATCCAAAGTCTCACGAAACAATAGTTGTATCGTGACTTAGGATCGGACTGGTCCTGGCCGATCCTGATGCGGACCAAACCTTATCATCCGGTCCGATCCTTGAAACCTTGCACACAAGTTGTATTGTCCTATTTTACTTATCGTATATCTTATCAAAATTTAAACCGTTCATATATATGCTCCACATATAAAAATCAAAATTATAAAATATTATTAAAAATGTCATGGGTATTTTTAGCTTTTTAGATCTTTTTCTCAATGCGTACCCTGTGAAGCACCAAATTTTGTAGTGCCATTCTTCAATTCATGAAAAAGCGCTGGTTTGTTCCATAAGTAATCTCAACCTAGTATTCTCCTCCCGATATAAGGATCACTACATGATTGAATTTCCAACCACACATCTGGTAAGTCTTTCATCCCAAAAGATGCATCAACATCCAATGCTAGAGGGCGTGGACTTCTAAGAGATGATTGCTTACCCATTAAACCAATCAATTTCTCTCCCCTATAGTTTTTTCAAGGTATTGATGACCTATGATTTTTAAGCGTATACGTGGCGTCACATCATTGACGACATACACGTGACACTCATTTATTGGTAACATAACATAACATAATATATTTTTTGACTTTTGAAGTTTGAAAACACTGTTCACCATGATCTCGAGACACTGTTCACTTTGATCTCGGAACATTGTTCACTTTGATCTTGGGACACTGTTCATCTCGATCTCGGGATACTGTTCACATGATCTCGGAAACACTGATCACTACACAAACACTTCCCACACCTTGCACCATTTATTCCACTTACTCTTTTACATGATTTGACCAAAAGGTGATGTGACAAAACATGAGCCTTGTCAAGTGTTCTTTTAGCAAGAAAGAATAAAGGAAAGAGGTTGTCGACTAAGGGAGAAAGGGGGAGATTTTTCTTTCTTTAAAAGGAAGAGGAGAGAGAGAGAGAGAGAGAGAGAGAGAGAGAGGGACATTTTCTTTTTGGACAGGAGGGGAGGGAAATTCAAAAGACGACTTCACTTCTCAAAAGGAGAAGACACAAAGAAGAGGGTGAGACTTCATGCTAGGGGACCTTTTTCTCCAATAAAGAGGGACATAAGGGGGAGGAGGGAGACTTCTCTTCTCCATTGTTTAGAAGACAGCGAGCTATTTTGGGGACTCGTCTTCTTCATCTTGTACTGTTCATTATGTAAATACTAAATCTCAATATTTGAATGAGAGATATACGCCCAAAGGGCAATCCGTGGATGTAAACGCCTTTGTTGAACCTCGTAAATCCTGTGTATTTCATTTTAATATTTTGTTTCATGTTCGTTAGATTGGACATAGCGCCACCCATAAGACCGACTTCGGTTTAAGCGGACAGTTGTAATGCTCTCGAATTCCAAAATACCTTATCCACCTCAGAATCAACCAAATCAAGCAAATAGCGGCTCAATCGGAATAATCACGCTTGAATCGCAATTATCAGTATTTTTTCCGATCAACAATATCTCCTCACTAAATATATTATTAATTGTACTCACTACTCACTAATGCCAAACTTTCATAGTTCACATCAATGAGACTTCATAAGAATCTAAAAGCATATTTAAGCATAAATTACAACGGAATCAAGAGAATGGAATCAAATATGAGTTTCAAACCACTAATTTATCCGTTCTCCTCTCTGGTTCAACTTCTACAAACTTATCAAAAACCCAAAGATCGCTAGACCCACCAATCCATTATGCAATGCAATAAAAAAATCAAGCTTTTTCGTTAGCAGAACGATAAGGATGTTCAATAAATTATTAACCTCAGACATCTTGCTTCGAATTTGAAGAGAAGTTGAGAATTAGGTGTTGGTGAAGGATGAGTAAGCAGAACGCGAGATCGGATAAGCAATTTAGAGAGAGAGAGAGAGAGAGAGAGAGAGAGAGAGACCAACTGCATCTCGATCGGGGATCTTGAACTTCTTGCTCTTCTTTCATTCTAAAAATTTGATTCTCCCATTTCAGCCTCACCGCAGACAATCAAGCACACGTTCCTCTCTCTCTTCCCTCTCAATCTCAACTCCTCTTCTTACCTGTTCTCTATGCAAAAACACCTCACAACCTATTCTTCTTCCCCCTCTCCTTCTTCTTCACCTTCCCTTCACTACAACCTCCATAACACTGCAAAAACACCTCACAACCTATTCTTCTTCCCCCTCTCCTTCTTCACCTTCCCTTCACTACAACCTCCATACACACTCCCTGTTTCATATCCCTCTCGGCCTGCCTACTATCTGTCAATTACAGACCCGAACACCAACACACACCAAGGGTTATATAAAGAGATGAGGAGAAATGTGGTTAATTATAAACCCAAGTCTGAATCCCATTCGAACTGAACTTTGAACTCAAATTGAAGCCCAGACCCAACCTGAACCCAAATAAATCTATGAATTCAGATTGTTACGGGTTGGGCCAAATTTACACCTCTACCAATAGCAGACTACATTATTTATTATAAAATTATGCGAGAAGATTCTTTTTCTTGGGATGGATTCGCCTTCTACAACCCGCCACCTCTTTGCAGTTCTTCAACTGATCATAACAACCCCTTTTACAAGGGGAGCGGATCCTATGTTATCAAGCTAACAGGGGCCGGCTCTGTGATGTGAGACAGTCCTGAGGGGCAAAAATAAGTTTTTGCCCCTCGAGTCTTACCAAGACAGCCCGCAAGGGGCAAAAAGGTATTTTTGCCCCCTTGGAGCTGTCTTATCAAAAGGCCGACCCTATTACCTTGCTAACAGAGGATCCCGGCCTTTTTACAAGATAGTCTGCCCTTAACAAACACATTTATATACATTGGAGATTTCAAATTTTCTTAAACAAATCTATGGAAGGTGTGGGTTTTTTTATAAAAAAAAAAAAAAAAAAAAAAAAATCTATGGAAGGTGTTTTGTAAGAAGATACGGGGTAAAACACATTTAGAAGATTGTTTGAAGAGAAATTGAATTTATTGATAATTCAAGGTGATTACAAAGAGATCCCATTTAAGATTTAAATAGAAAAAAGACACAAAAATAAAAGAGGTGAAAGAAAGAAATACCAAACTTCTCGGTGGCTATATAGCGAACTCTCTTAGAAGATGAACAAAAACCTACCTTTGGACGGCTTACATCAAACTCTCCCGAAAGAGGCAAGAATAAAATGGATGAATGAAGATCCTTCTTCTAGGCGACTGTACAGCGAACTCTCCTAGAAGAGGATCAAATACCTACTTTTGGGCGGCTTACAACGAACTCTCCCAAAGAAGCAAGAATAATAAATAGAAAGATTGTTCTTCTAAGCGGCTATACAACGAACTCTCCTAAAAGAGGGACAAAAACCTACTTTTGGACAGCTTACAGCGAACTCTCTTAAAAGACGCAAAAATAAAAGAGAGAAATGAAAAAAATCTTTCTTCTAAGCGGTTATACAACGAACTCTCCTAGAAGAGGGATAAAGACCTACTTTTGGGCAAACTCTCCCAAAAGAGGCAAAAATAAAATAGAAGAAAGAAAAACTGTCTTCTAAGCGGCGGCTATACAACAAACTCTCTTTAAAGAGGGACCAAGACCAACTTTTGGGCGACTTACAACGAACTCTCCCAAAAGAGGCAAGAATTAAAGAGGAACGGAGATTCTTCTTCTAGACGACTAGACAACGAACTCTCCTAAAAGAGGAATAAAGACCTACTTTTGAGTGACTTATAGCAAACTCTCTCAAAAGATGAAAGAATAAGAGATAAGAATGGAGATCTTTCTTCTAGACAGTTATACAACAAACTTTCTTAAAAGATGGATAAAAACCTACTTTTGGACACCTTATAGCGGTCTCTTCTAAAAGAGGCAAGAAATCCTTCTAGATATGTAATATTGTGATGTCAGTGATAGAAGTGACCTTCCTAACTAAATCTCAGGGGAACACACTAAACAATGAAACACTGTAATTTGAACACACTAGTAGCACTCCCGATCAAATCTCAGGAGTACACACTTAAGTGCCATGGGCAATGCACCCAAATAATATACTAGCATTGCCAATGCAATTTTTTTCCTCTTTAATTTTACATAGGACCTCAAGGTATCAAAGTTGGTCAAACTATTAGGGTATATCATGATTGTTCATTACAAAATCAAATTTCAAGTTAAAAAAAAACAGTCATTTATCACAAAAGTAAAACTCTAAACAGGAGCATCATTTCTGTAATTCACTATAGGTTTGCAACCATGCTTACTTGAGTCGAGCATGAGAGGCAAGCTCCTTAATCACATAATCTCTGTATTCGAGGGCTTTTGGTACAATATCCTAAAGATCCTTAGAGCCTCTGAGCTTGACTTTAACACTATACCTCTATCCAAGTGAGATTATTTCAAAAAAAACGGGCCCTATCTAGTGACGGGCATCCAAACTTTAATCAAACGGTTCCTCAGGTTGACAGAAATATGGGTCAATGCCCCCACAAAATTCGAGTGATCCTCTATTGCGAAATCAAATTAAAACTGTCTTAGAACACGAAGGGTATATAAATGACAGTTCCCTTAATCCTACTTTTACTAATTATAACCCGGGCCCTATCAGGTGACGGGCCCCCAAGCTTTAATCAAACGGTTCCTCAAGTTAACAGAAATATGGGTCAATGCCCCCACAAAATCTGAGTGATCCTCTATTGCGCAATCAAATTAAAACTGCCTTAAAATAGAAAGGTAGGTAAATGACAATTTCCCTTAACCCCACTTTTACTAGTTATAACCCTTCGTGAAAGTTCATTCCTAGTGTTAATAAGGTTAAGGGGAACTATCATTTATTTATCCTCCGTGTTTTAAGTCGATTTTAATTTAACCAAGGCATTCTCATAATAGAGGATAGGAAGTTATCTTTTATCTATCCATGTTTTAAGTCAATTTTAATTTAACCAAGGCATTCTCATATCCGTGTTTTATGGGAGCATTGTCCCATACTTCTGTCAACCTGAGGAATCATTTGATTAAAAGCTTAGGGAAATGCCCCTCACCTGATAAATCCTATTTTACCAAAATATCATTTTAAAGGATTATCTCACTTGGAAAAAGAAGGTGAGGGTTTCTAAAGTCGGGCTTGAAAGTTCGAAAGATCCTCGAGATATTATACCAAAGGCCCCCAAGTAAAGAGATTACATGGTTGAGAAGCTAGCCTCTCATGTTCAACTCGAGCAAATATATATATATATATATATATATATATATATATATTTATCATTAACAACATTTTATTATTAATCATAAAAAAGATTACAAAAATAACAAAAAATCGCAAAATGTGATCCAAAAAGCAAGAAAAAACAACTATATAAAAGGTTTAGGAAAAAACAGCACAATCCTATCCATCATGATTCACAATATCCTTCCCTATAGGCTATCCTGAATCAAAAGAATCTCTCTCCACTCCTCTTCTGGCCCCCACCCATCTCCCATCTCATTAGCAGATCTCAAAACATGAGAGAGAAATTCTAAAACTAATTGCCAAAAACCGAGCCTGACTAATCCAATGTATCTCCATGAAAGTCTATCAACACCTGAACATCCAAGAAATAACAGTGGAAGAATCCCCCTCAACCTGTATATATTCCAAATTAAGCTTTCTAGCTTCTTATTGGACCCACACTTGAGAACCTAGCACAAGAGGAATGCATGGTTCCCTAGCACTTCATGAAATAAATCCCCCTCTCCATCTAATCTAACCCAACCTGACTTGCTCTAAGGCATCTGCTTGCTTGTCCAAGCTTGGACCACTCAATTAGGGCACACCAGAGGTGCATTGAGTGGCTTGTTCAGTATGTCCAAGAGCAAAGAATCAGGTCACTCGAAGCTCTACCCTTTGCTCCGTGTTGATTTCCATAGACCGTCCACCCAATGAGCTACCCAGTTCATAGACATGTAGTTAAAACATTTAGATGAGCTCCTTTCCTTGTCCATATGAACCAAATTAGGATTCTTATGCACGTTCTACACAAACTAGAAATCACAAGTCTATTTGGTATGAAGTTAGTTAGACTTCAATGAAAGCTTTACGAGAAGAGAGGGAAAAGATAACTTCTCATCGCACTTGAACTAAATATGAATCTGAATATATGATGCTGAATTTCTTCCTGCTATATGTTTCTCCCAACCAAGCTTCAACATCAATAAGTACAAAGTGACTATCAAGCAAGCATTCATTCAGAAATGTTTTGGGAATATATTGACCAACCTCTAGGCTTCTTGAAGGTGCTCTACGAGTTAGGTCTCCAGCAAACCATGCAAGTAGGAACTGAAACAAAAGTAATTAAGACAGTTTTAAATTACTGTTGTTAAACTTACTAATTGATGAGTGCTATTGAAGGGAGAATATCCATGTATCATTCAATCAAGGATCTTAATATAAAAGATAGAGAGAGAGAGAGAGAAAGAGAGAGAGAGAGAGAGAGAGAGAGAGAGAGAGAATTGTTCTGCTCAGAAGATGCGTGTCGAATCAAAGACCCAAGTCTCAGATGTCCAGACATAAATTCAGCTATTACTTCATCATAGCAGGAGGAGAATCAAGGAAAGAGAATAAAAAATTACAATCCAAATGCAACTTATCTATCACTGAGATTGAAAAATTATCAAAGTCTTAGTATCTATGCAAGTTACTTAATCACTGGGATTGTAAAATTACTAGCCTAATATAGATATAATTTCTTATGAAAACAATTCATAATAAAAATTTATCTAGAAACTGATCAACCAATTCTCAGAGATATTCCACAAGTGGAAATGAGCAGACAATCACCATAGCATCAGTGTCTGACCGCCCGTCTGCTTATTCTCATCATTGATTTTGATCAACCAACTTGGATGAATTTGAGATCTACTGAATTATCCAACTAACATTGATGAATTTTGATTTCATTTAGATTCTCAGTGATGCAAAGTCAAGAACTAAGTAAGAGTTTAAAAAGTCAACCATTACAAAAGCTTTAAAGTACATTCAACACAGGGGAGGTTGGGGAAGAAGAAGGCATCAGATAATAAGCGGAGTTATAGTCCACATTGCAAATCAGTGTGTAAGCTAAGATTATCTACCTCATATGCCTTCTCTTTGCATAATCCTTAAGAATTTAATAATTGATCAAGCAAATCAGCAAACTAAAAGAATCACAAGACAAAGAAAAATGCAAAACAAACTACGAAAAGTAAAGCATCAAGATCTAAATAAAGGGATTAAAACTAGAAAACTCTATAAAAGAAGTAGTAGACGGCATCAGATAATAAGCGGAGTTTGTAGTCCACATTATGATTCAGTGTGTAGGATAAGATTGTGTTCATCACTTGCCATTTTACTAGGAATTTGTTCTATCAACAGAAACAGAAATGGAAAAACAATAAAAAAAGAATTATCAAAGGGCATGAATATTGATTGGTCCATTTGACCCCAAAGCAAGAGAGGTTATGCAATGGGCTGGTAAGCCAACCTTTTAGCTCTTTGCATCTGTTATATCTGCTTGGCCATTGATCATACATTTCCAAGGAGAGGGTAAACAGATGCAATTTCTTTAAAATATAAGAGCAACCCAGTTCATCAAATCCCCTAATTTTAACTGGGTAACAAAAAGGAAATCGAGAAGATGAAGCTTCAATCCACGTACAGTCGGAGAAAAAACAATAGAAAGGCACTCAAACAGGAGAAAACAATGAATCTAGATGAAAAATCTCTTAAAAGTATTAATCGATAAGCAGTTGGGAAAAAGGAAAAATCACTTATAAACCATGAGAATAGGTAAAGATACTAGAGATTTGAAACAGAACGAGCTCTGTAAAGCGAAATCTTACCTCCAGAGGCGGCAAGACGAACACTTTGAACTATACCATGGCACTTATAAATAGGGTTTTCTCTAAAACCCTAAAATCTACAGTTACGATCGTGTCCTCATTTCTGACTCTGAGTAACGAGTAGACAAGCTCACACGGTGGATCAGAGACTTAATCAAAAGTCAAAAATCAATTTATCCTTGACCATCTGATCTTCATACTCCTTTATGGATTGTCTAATGTCTGAATCTACTGAACCCTATAATGGTTCTTCGTGAATGTCTTAAATCACACTTCATTGATATTGATTATTCAGTCACTTAAGCAACTGCCACTTGTCACTTGCTTGACATACTTATTATGTGTTCTCTAATTCGGTCCGACCTAACCATTTTTTGAGCTATCTATGTACATTAGATATTTTATTATGAGTTATTTACGTATGTGACTCGCCTTCTTCATTCCTTAAAAGCTAAGTTTCCTTTTAGGCCACACTTGAAGGTCAAGTAAAAAAAAAGCTATACAATGACAACAAGACAAAAACAAAAGGAAACACAAGATGAGAATCGAATGATTAAAAGGAAGAGAGAGAAGACTGCTTGTTCAAACTTGAAACTATGTATAAGAAAGAATCATTCACTTCCTTTTATATCTCTATCTCTTTCTCTCTCCCTCTTTTTTTTTCTTATTTTCCTCTTTAACCCCGTATGATAGTTATTACTGTATTCTCTATATTTCCAAATAGTCGAAAAGATCTCTTATAAGGCGATATATGTGGACTAGACATATTGTCAAACCACGTAAAAATTATGTGTTCTCTATATTGGTTCTTCACCTCTCTTTTTTATATATGTTTGTCGATGATCGGCGTAGCGCTGTCTGAACGACTGTGCGACGGTTTAGACGGATGCTTGGGACGCCCCATGTACCCAAACAAGACCATATACAACTCCGAACAATGCGGAAACAACGGACACAAGACATGTTGAATATCGACGTTGTCACGTGCTTGAGCTATCTATGCCCCCTTAAACAGCTCAATCCCGATTAATGACTTAAAGCAAATCAAGCAACACAATATTCACATCAATAATATAAATTAATTTAATTCTTTGATCAACAGTGTCTCTTAACCCCAAAACTGTTGGCAACTGAAACTAGGCTTTCAACGATGTATGAGTCAAGCTTGAGCTCTATTATTGGAGTGCGGGTCCTATGCGGGTGGTGTTTTCGTGCGGGTGGGTGCGGGCGAAATCTTATTGGTGCATAGCCTTGAAATCATGCACTCCTATTATTAAAGAAACGGAATGGCACAACTAGCTGTTATGAGTTTCAACTTTAAAACAAAAATTAAATTAAAAAAAAAAGTTGCTAAAAATAAATCTATTTAACGTTTTATGTTTTTCTCTCTTGCAATATTATAAAAGTGTTAAAATAAAAAATAAATTATTAGAAAAAGAGAGCCTAAAACTCTATTAACGTTCAAAACAAAAGCTACTATTGTTGAAATTAGAGTTGACAATTCTCAACCCAACTCGTCAATCTACCCAAACTCAAACTGAGTAAACGGGTTAAAGTTGACCCATTTATTATTGGATTGGGTTTGGATTTAGATAACTTATTTCAACCCGTCTATAGACCAAAACTCACATAATACTCTTATAAACCCTATACCCTAAAACTTAAATCCTAAATCCGAAAACCGAAACCTTAAAACCTAAAACCTTAAACCCTAAAGCCCTCCGTTGGGTACTCGTTTAATTTAGCTATATTTTTTGAAGTAGAGTTTTATGTACCCCAACTAAGATAATTTATTATTTTTATGATTAATGGATTAAAAAATATATTTTTCATATTTATTATATTTTTTATAATATTTCAAAATATATATTTTTGGCTCTTTTGTTTTAATTTATTTTCTGTTATAAAATTAAAAATATATATTTTTACTGTTTATTAGATTTTTTAAAATATTTATATAAATATTTTTTTTTGGTGCTTCTTGTTTTAATTTATTTATCTGTTTTAAAATAAAAAAATAAATGACGGCAACTTGTGCCGTTCCGTTTTACTTAGATGTGCCTTGTGCAAAACAGGTGACTGAAATGCTGTAGACCAATAGCATTTCGCCTACATCCACCCGCACATACCACCCACCCGCATATGATCCACTGCCTTATAATTGGGCGAGCAAAATGATCTTTAACCTGAGCTTGGGCGTGTAGGCTCGGCTCGGTTAAAGCTTAGTTTGGGACAACGAACTCAATGCTTCAATTGTTAGATGGTCATGAGATATTTGCTTTCCTTCAATGGAAGTAATTTATTATGTCACGTGTTGATACCACATTAATGTCATAGAGTTTATCAGAGAGTTACATATTTTTATATCTTATATTATATATTAATATTAAAAATATACATTAATATATTATATTATATATAATCATCAAATATTATCGCGTTCTACGAATATAAGCTTGTTTTACTAGACAAGAATAAGCTGAGCTTTGACCCGAAATTTTTTAATGAGCCTGATCCGAACATGAGCCTTGCGCAAGTGGATATATTGTTAGGTCCATGAGTCTTTGCCCGGAACAACATTGTAGTTTGGACTGGCTTGGTCTTAAAACCTTACAAGGGATCACTGCTTGATTGATATAGATGGACCTAACAATATATCCACTTGCAAGCCCACGAGTTTTCCAAACTACGTAGGTTCCAATCAATGCTTTCCAAGCTTTTGACACGATTACCAATCTGAGAATAAGACTAGGATGAACAGTTTTCATCTTCCACACACCCAAAAGGTTTCCGGTTCGTATAAAGAAAGGCTAAGGTCTAGGGGTGGATATGGGCCGGGTGATCCGTCCAATCCATGAGTTTGGCTATATATTTGGACGGATTTGGGTAAGGATTAGTAGCCCGTAAGATCGGATTGGGCAGAAAATTTAGGGCTCAACCAGTTTTTCGGGTTGGGCTCATATTTATATTAAATTAGCACGACTTGGCCTGATGTTTCTGAGTAATATATAACTTTTACTTAAAATTATTTTCGTCTTATGGTTGTAGCTTAGTAGTGAGAAGTTTATATTTTGTTTGTGAAGACGTGGATTTGAATTATATCAACAACAAAATAGTAATATTTTTGTCCCATTTCGACACACATGAGCGGGCTCAGGTTTGATAGATTGTGGGCTTGGACAAATATCGTTAAACTTGAAGCTCGGACCGGACCAAATTCAAGTCATCAAAATTGCTTTTATAGGTAGATTATGACCTGATCTGAACTCGGCCTAACCAGACATATTGCCACCCCTACTAAGGTCCAACCTGGTATGATTTTCTTGGCCCACACATTTTTTTTTCGTTTGGTCTTAACCAAGTGGTGCCCCCACACCCACTTGGGTGTGGAACTAATCAACGTTTGAGGCGGGAGCAATTATGGTAAACTCTTGGTCACGAGTGCTTCTAGCGGGATTCGAACTCCTGGCCCACACATTTTTTTCGTTTGGTCATAACCAAGTGGTGCCCCCACACCCACTTGGGTGTGGAACTAATCCACGTTTGAGGAGGGAGCAATTATGGTAAACCCCTGGCCACGAGTGCTTCTAGTGGGATTCGAACTCCAGACTTACCTCCGGAGACGCCCACTAGAGCCCAGCTTGCTACCAGCTGAGCCGCACATCGGTGGTTTTGGCCCACACACATTGCATGGTTAGAATAACTCCTCTATGGAATACCAGGATAAAAACATTTGTAAGCCACGTATCAGGATCGTAAAATGGCAATAGAATATTTAGATTCATTGTATTGCTTGTGCCTTGCTAACGGCACATGACACACTTAGGGAAGAACGATGGTGAAGTCGCGAAGAAAGAAACAAAAGAAGAGATAAGAAATGTGAAAAAGTTTGGGAGCGGATCTTCTGGGAGCGCCCTATGGTGTGGAGACAACACCCAGGAGCGGGGCCCACCAAAACTACACCCAAGAGGCAAAATGGTATTTTTGTCCCTAGGTGTTGTCTCTACACCATAAGGCGCTCACAGGATTTCTGCTCACAGAAGATCCCGATCTGGTGGGACTAATAAGGTCACATCCATCTTGTGTGTGACTATCCCTCTGATTGGCAGCTTAATTCTAACCACGTGATCTCTCTATATACGAATGATCTTTTCCACGTGGGATCATCACCACACAATGATTCTTTTGGAACCTTCTTTCTTCCTATCCAATACAATCTCTTTTAGGAACATAAAAGCACAAAAAAGAAAAAACACAAGCAATATTTTGAAAAAATTCATCACTCCTTTTATGGAGTGTAATGTCTGAATCTACTGAACCCTATAATGGTTCTTCGAGACTGTCTTAAATCACACTTCATTGATATTGATGATTCACGCACTTAAGCAACTGCCACTTGTCACTTGCTTGATATGCTTAATTAGTGGGTCGCTCAATTTGGTCTGATCCAATCTGACCCCTTGTTAGCAATTCGGGATAAGACAAAAATACGATACGGGAATAATTCAAGAATTATTCGGTGACTCAAAAAAACGGTACAGTCAAATATTAGGTCAAAAATTTTCAATACGGTAATTATGCGGTATTTAATTTATACGTGTTTTAAATGGTTTGTTGCAAAAACTCAAAAGTCAAGAATTTAAGATATTCTAAAAAGAAGTTAGTAAATATATTAATAGTTGTCATTCTCTAAAACATAACAAACATAACCAAAGCAAGTTTAGCTATGAACCCAGTTCAAATTTGTTGAACTCTTTTAAGAGTTTCAAATCTGATGAACTCTTTCTGCTTGAACTTGCAAAGATCTTACCAAATTTATTTTGTAATCTTAATTGCACTATTAATTATTTGAATAACTCATACATATTGGCGAAAAAGAAAAAAGTAAAATAACCAAAATTATTTCAAGATTAAAATAAAAAATAAAAAATAAATGAGTTCTATATTATAGCAGAACAAACTCAAAGAAGCAATAGAGATCAAATACCAATCTAAAAGTTGAAAAAATAATAATAACATGCGAAATCATCTCTAACATGAAAAAAGTAATCAACAGAGAGAGACCAGCCAAAATCTTGCCTTAGAGATCAGAGAAAGCAGAATCACTGTCACTACTACACCTAGAGCATTCACCAACGATCTAGGGTTTTTGTTTTGATTTAGAAATCTTAATTTGGCTGTTTCTAAGTTGCCAAATTCAAGTTAAGATTAATTAAGAAGTTGAAGAGTCGAATAAGTAAGTTGGGTTTTTTTTAATCTATTTTTAAATGTGTGCAATTAAAGAATAATTAAAAGGATACTTTTGTCAAAAACCTAGTTAATCGGACGAATTATTGTTCATAATTTTTGAAAAATTCGTAAAATACCATATTATACTTTTTAAAGCAAAAATTCGCGAATTATTTTGAATCTTTCAAAAATTCGAAAGTATTATATGTATATGCCTTCAAAGATTCGATTCGCGAATAATTCGCGAATAATTCGCCGAATTGCTAACAAGGGTCTGATCTAGTCTGAACAGGTCCAATTCGGTCCGACCTAACTATTTTGAGTTATCTATATACATTAGATATTTTATTATGTGTTATTTATACATGTGACTCACCTTCTTCATTCCTTAAAAGCTAAGTTTCCTTCTAGGCCACACTTGAAGGCCAAGTAAAAAAAACCTATAAAAGGACAACAAGACATAGACAAAAAGAGACACAAAATGAGAACCGAATGATTATAAGGAAGAGAGAAAAGACTACTTGTTCATGCTTGAGACTATGTATTGGAAAGAATCATTCACTTCCTTCTATTTCTCTATCTTTTTCTCTTCTTCCATTTTTCTTATTTTCTTCTTTGATTGGAGTTATCACTGTATTCTCTATACTTTTAAATAGTTGAAAAGACTTCTTATGAGGCGATATCTGTGGACTAGGCGTATTGTCGAATCACATAAAAATTATGTGTTCTCTATATTGGCTCTCCCCTTCTTTTTATATATATTTGTCAATGATCAGCGTAGTACTATCCGAACGGCCATGTGACGGTTTAGGCTGATGCTTGGGACGTCACACGTACCCAAACAAAATCATATCCAACTCCGAGCAATGCGGAAACAACGGACACTCAACATATCAAATATCGACGTTGTCACGTGCTTGCGCTATTTATGCTTCTTTAAGTAACTCAATCCCGATTAGTGACTTAAAGCATGTCAAGCAACACAATTTTCGCATCAACAATATAAACTAATTTAATTATTTGGTCAACAATGTCCCTTAACCCCAAAATCGTAGATTTTAGTCTTTTCCTTATAACATTTTATGAAAATCAGATGATCGTAGTCAAGTCTATCTAATGTGTTCTCTGCATTGTAAAATCGATGGCACAAGAATCCAGAACTGTTGGCAATTGAAACTAGGCTGTCAACGATGGACGTAATTTATATAACATTTCATGAGATATTTGCTTTCTTTAATGGACGTAATTTATTGTGTCACATGTTGACGCCACATTAATGTCATAGAATTTACCAGGGAGTTATATATGTTTATATCTTATATTATATATTAATATTAAAAATATACGTTATTGTATTGTATTGTATATAATTATAATCATAAAATATTATCGCATTTTACGAATATAAGCTTTTTTTACTAGACAATCCTAAGCTGAGCTTTGAGCCCAAAATTTTTTAATGAGCCTGATCTGAACATGAGTCTTGCTCAAGGTTAAGGGGCCCTAACCAAGACTAGCATATCTTTGCCCGGCTCATTTACTGTCCTAATTGAAACGACATTGTAGTTTGGCCTGGCTTGGTCTTAAAACCTTACAAGGGATCACTGCTTGATTGATATAGATGGACCTAACAATATATCCACTTGCAAGCCCACGAGTTTACCAAACTATGTAGGTTCCTAATCAATGCTTTCCAAGCTTTTGACACGATTACCAATATGAGAATAAAAGGTTTCGGTTCGTATAAAGATTGGCTAAGGTCTAGGGGTGGCAATGGGCCGGGTGATCCGTCCAATCCGATGAGTTCGGCTTTATATTTGGACGGATTTGGGTAAGGATCAGTAGTCCGTAAGATCGGGTTGGGCAGAAATTTAGGGTTCAGTCAATTATTCGGGTCGAGCTCAGTTTATATTAAATTAGTTCGACCCGGCATGATATTTCTGAGTAATATATAACTTTTACTTAAGATCATTTTCGTCTTATGGTTCTAGCTCAGTGGTGAGAAGTTTATATTCTGTGTGTGAAGATTTGGATTTGAATTTTATCAACAACAAAATAATAATATTTTTGTCTCATTTCGACTAACATGAGCAGGCTCGGGTTTGATAGATGGCGGGCTTGGACAAATATCGTTAAACTTGAAGCTCGAACCGGACCATATTCAAGTCATCAAAATTCCTTTTATAGGTCGATTATGACCTGATCCGAATCCGGCCTAACTTGACACATTGCCACCCCTACTAAGGTCCAACCTGGTATGATTTTCTTGGCCCACACACATTTTTTTTTTTTTTAGTCTTAACCACGTGGTGTCCCCACACCCACATAGGTGTAGGACTAATCCACTTTCGGAGCAGGAGCATTAAAGGTAAACCCTTGGCCACGAGTGTTTCTAGTGGGATTCAAATTCCAAACTTACCTCCAGAGACGCCCACTAGAGCCCAGCTTGCTACCAACTGAATCGCACATAGGTGGTTTGGCCCACACACATTGCATGGTTAGAATAACTCCTCTATGGAATACCAGGATAAAAACATCTGTAAGCCACGTATCTGGATCTGTATTTGTCGGCAGACCTAACAGAATAAAATGGCAATAGAATATTTAGATTCCTTGTATTGTTTGTGCCTTGCTAACGGCGCATGACGCAATTAGGGAAGAATGGTGGTGAAGTCGCGAAGAAAGAAACAAAAGAAAAAAGGTCAGAAATGTGGAAAAGTTTGCATGCGTTGAAGGTGGGAGTGGATCTTCTGTGAGTAGAAGTCTTGTGAACGCCTTATGGTGTAGCGACAACACCCAAGAGCAGGGTCCACCAAAACTTCATCCAAGGAGCAAAATAATATTTTGGCCCCAGTATTGTCTCTACGCCACAAGGCGCTCATAAGATTTCTGCTCATATAAGATTCCGACCCGGTGGGGCTGTTAAGGTCACATGCATGTTGTGTGTGACTATCCCTCTGATTGGCAGCTTAATTCTAACCACATGATTTCTCTATATAAGAATGATCTTTTCCATGTGGGATCATCACCACACAATGACTCTTTTGGAACCTTCTGTCTTCCTTTCCAATACAATCTCTTTTAGGAACATAAAAGCACAAAAAAGAAAAAAACACAAGCAATAAAACGTGTTTTTTGAAAAAAATAAAAAATAAAAAATAATCTAGCAGTAATAAGGACCCTTTATAATTTTGCCTTGCGTATACATGAAATTCCATGGGTGCAACTAGGGGTGCAACTCGGTTCGGCTTGGTCCGAGTTGACCTCAATCCAAGACCAAACCGAGGTATAATCACATCAACTCAAAACCGAACCGAACCGAATTAAAAACCGAATGTCTTAACCCATAAATCAAACCGAAAATATATTAGAAACCCTAAATCCAAACCGAACCAAAATAAAATTTTCAATTTAGTCTTATTTGGGTTCAATTTAACATAATATAATAATAAATTTTATTTTTAAACCGGTTTGACCAATAATAGAACGGTCTAATCTAATTTAAAAGAACAACCCAAAACACACTTTTATAGTGCATCGATTGGAGGATGAAATTATCCCCAACCGATGTGGGACCTTGG
>JAUPMG010266444.1:556-19853 GCA_031762675.1 Pachysandra terminalis
TTTTACATCTAGATGAGAGAGAGAGAGAAGAAGACTAAAGTCTTCGTTCGAGATGTGTAATAGAGAAAGATGAGACAATACTGACCTTACTATGACATGGCTATGATTGGCTGAAACTAAGGAAAATGCACTTGAACTTATGTTAGAATTACGAAGATACCATTGACAAGCCATACATCAATGAAGACCACCACCAGGAAAACCATGAACGACGAGGTAATACTCCATGCCAGCAAAATATTTTTATTCTACATAAAAAAGTGGGAATCTTTCTTTCTTTCTGTTTTTTTTTCTACTACTCTCTACACTTGAGAACTCAAGACTGCAAAATATCTGAGTCAACAGTCAAATTATACACCCTCACCAAATACTATTTTCTTTTATGAGAAGAAAAGGTAAAAGTAAGCTTCCACTTTTCTTCCATGCAAGTGTTTTCCGAGTCCCGCCACTACTACCAACCAATACAAACACCACCAACCCCGCCTTTCTTTTCTTTCTTTTTTTTTTAAAAAGCAAAAAGAAATAACTTAGACCTTTGACGCAGCCACCGACTCCACCTCCTCCCATCCTATATATAACCCACAATTCTCTTCCTATCACCTTCAAACTCACTCCGGCCACCAGCCCATCACACACATCTCTCCATCTCCGATCAAACTCCGGCAATGACACCAGCTAGAAATGGGATCCCCCGCCCTATCGACGCCATCCGTCCACCAACCCTCCCTCTACCCAAAAATGGAGAAAACCCAATCTGTGTATCAGGTGATTCCTATGTATCTACACCACCCCACTGGATGAAAGCCGCCGAGGCTCTCCAGTGCACTCATTTCGACCAAGTCAGGCACATGGTCTCTCAATTCACCGAAACCCAATCCGTCAACATCCAGGGCACTACCCTGACCGTCGCTCAGGTCACCGCCATTGCTCGTCGCACCAACGTCAAGGTCAACCTCAACGACGAGGTGGCACGTGACCGCGTGGACAAAAGCGCGAAATGGGTCGCCGATAACATCGAACGAGGGACCGATACTTACGGTGTCACCACCGGTTTCGGTGCCACTTCCCATCGGCGTACCGACAAGACCACCGATCTTCAGACTGAGCTCATCCGGTTCCTCAATGCCGGAGTGATAGGGAAGGAGAATCTTCCATCGAGTTACTCGAAAGCGGCGATGCTCGTCCGAACAAACACTCTGATGCAAGGCTACTCCGGTATAAGGTGGGAGATACTGGAAGCCATGGCGAAGCTCATGAACGGAAATTTGATTCCCAAGTTACCTTTAAGAGGGACTATCACTGCCTCCGGGGATCTCGTGCCGTTGTCTTACATTGCCGGATTACTAACAGCCCGGCACAATTCCAGAGTAGTTACCTCAGAAGGAGAAGAGATCACAGCCATTGAAGCTCTGAATCGAGCAGGAATTCCGGCTCCGTTTGAGCTACAAGCCAAAGAAGGTCTAGCACTCGTTAACGGAACGGCGGTTGGATCGGCCGTGGCTGCAACCGTTTGTTTCGATGCGAACATCTTGGCTCTGCATGCAGAGATTCTCTCTGCTTTCTTCTGCGAAGTCATGCATGGAAAGCCAGAGTTCACAGACCCATTAACTCATGAACTCAAGCATCATCCCGGACAGATCGAAGCTGCTGCGATCATGGAGTTCCTTCTGGACGGAAGCGATTACATGAAAGAAGCCGAAATCCGGCACGAGAAGGACCCGCTCACGAAGCCTAAACAGGATCGTTACGCGCTCCGAACATCTCCCCAATGGCTCGGACCTCAGATCGAAGTGATTCGCATGGCGACACATTCGATCGAGCGAGAAATCAACTCTGTGAACGATAACCCTTTGATCGATGTAGCCCGAGATCTTGCTCTCCATGGAGGGAATTTTCAGGGGACTCCGATTGGTGTTTCCATGGATAATCTCAGGATCGCCATTGCAGCAATTGGGAAGCTCATGTTCGCCCAATTCTCCGAGCTCGTCTGCGATTACTACAACAATGGATTGCCTTCTAATTTGAGTGGGGGACCTAACCCTAGCTTGGACTACGGGTTCAAAGGTGCAGAGATAGCCATGGCTTCCTACTGCTCGGAGCTTCAATACCTTGCAAACCCTGTGACCACACATGTCCAGAGTGCCGAACAACACAACCAGGATGTTAATTCACTTGGCTTGATTTCCGCCAGGAAGAGTGCCGAAGCCATCGAGATCTTGAAGCTCATGTCTGCAACATTCATGGTCGCACTTTGTCAAGCTGTGGATCTTCGGCATCTGGAAGAGAACATGAGGGAAGTTGTTAAACATGTCCTTCTCCAAGTCGTGAGGAAAACCCTTTATGCAGCCGAAGATGGAACATTGCTTCAGAGCCGTTTCTGCGAGAAGGAACTGTTGCAGGTCATCGAACATCAACCAGTCTTCTCCTACCTGGACGATCCCACGAACCCTTCTTACGCCCTAATGTTGCAGTTACGAGAAGTACTGGTAGAGAAGGCACTTTACACAGAACCTAAAGGAGCCGAAAAAGAGAGTGATCTAGGGTACTTGATATTCAAAAGGATACCGATCTTTCAAGAAGAACTGAAGGCAAGATTGAACGAAGAAGTAGCGAAGGCAAGAGAGAGATTCGACAACGGTGACTTTCCAATAGCCAACAGAATCATGAAGTGCAGGACCTATCCAATATACAGATTTGTGAGGGCGCAAGTCGGAACAGAGCTTCTGAGTGGTGCAAAGAAAGCAAGTCCAGGAGAGCATATAGAGAAAGTGTACGACGCCATTATCGATGGAAAGTTGGGAGATGTGGTGATGAAGTGCTTGGCCTATTGGAGAGGGTCGGCAGGTCCATTTACGCCAAGGCCATTGACGGTGTCGTCGCCAGGACACTGTAATCCAGAGTACTGGAATTGGTTTGAGACCCTGAGGTCTCCATCAGCTACTAGTGGGAGAGGCTTTTGGAATATTTGAAAAGATGAAGGAAACCCAAAAGGCTTTCCTTTTCTTACCCTTTTAGTTTAATCTTTATTTATTCACTTGTATGAACTCATTAGAACATTATGGCATTGAACTGTTCAATGTTTTCTGTTCTCTCTTTGATTTAAGGAAAAACCTGTTTTTTCAGAATATATCTTGCTGGATATAACATGAAGCCCAGAAAAACAATTTCCTACTCAATAAAAAAAAATGACTAAAATTTAAAACAAATTTTAGAAGATTTTTATACGACCTAGTAAGAGTATCATAATAAACAAGAGAAATTCTAAAAACCAACAGGTTCACATGAAGGACAAATAAGGAACCTGACCGTCTATCAGGATAGCAGGGCTTACCATGAGAAACAAACGAGAGAGATCGCACTTCGCTAGGCTATCAAGGGCGCACTCTCTTATTGCTGCAAGATGGACACTTGTACTGCTTGATATGTTCGGCTCTTGCTGGGGTGATCTTCACGCATTTGCCGTGGAACCACTTCTCGCAGATGTCGCAGCAGATCCAGAACTCATCCGATGCATAGTTCTCCCCACATGCCCCACACAAGGTGTCTCCATGCTCCTCCTCATCCTCCTCGTCCAAACCCTCCTCTTCATCCTTTGGCAGCTGCATCCCCTTCGGAAATTTTCCTTGAGATTCGGATCCCCGCTGCTGCCATAGTTGCCAAAAGAAAGTGATAAGCAAAGGATGGATACAAACTAATAAATAAAAGGAATTAATAATGCACCCATGACCACAGAATGTGGGAAATCTACTCTTTCAGACACCTTCTTCCAAAAGCAAAATGTAATAGACTTGCCACCTTCAGCTATTCACCCTTCAAAAAATACAAAAACAAATAAAAAAATGCCCCTTTCAGCCTATTCCACCTCTTCCAAGAGAAGAAATCTAAAATCGAAGGACTCAAACCTCCATGTGCATCACATCAGAGTGGCTTGTGGTTGTTTAGGATCGGGACTCGAAAACATTTGCTCAATCACTCGGTAAATCGAATGTACCAAAGTCAAGCTGATTGGAGGATTCTAGTCACTTTATATCAATCTATTTCTTTTAATGATGTAGAAAATCTTCAGAAATTGAAGATTATGCAAATCAGCTGTTAATGTTATACACGCCTGCCAAATTGTGGTTTCATTTGATCTCTTACATGGGCATGCATGTTGGGTCCCAATCCTTCTGCTATGTTCAAATCTGATGATTATAAACATCTGATACACCCCTTATTACCTCTCAATGTATGTACTGAATACAGCACTAAGAAGTACAACACTCCCCTTAGGAACCCTAATGTATCTATTAAATTAAAAGACATTTGAAGTGGAATGCGGAAACATTTGAATCGGTGAAATGGGTACATAGCTGCAAATCTAGAGTCAATCCAGTGGTCATAGGTTAAAAGCAAAGTGTTAGAAGTCAGTGAAGTGATTGATTGTGGACTCCCCTAAACTATGCCATGAAAACACAATATTCATCAATAATCAAAAATTAATTATGATTCATTTCACCAGATAAAGAAACCACCAAGGCAGAAGCACTTTTACCACTTTGGAGTTTGGCCTGGATTTGTTGCTGCTGAGATTTGAAACTGCAGACTTCTCCTTTACTTGTTTCTTTGCAGTCCCGGTCACAATCTCAAATATTGTGGGGAGATCATTTATCATACTAAAAAGGCGCTTTCTGCATCACCAAAACTACTGACACTTTAATATGTATACATGATGAGATGTTACGACACAACATCTACTGACAAAGCAGATTCTGAATTCCTGATGGATTTTATATTTATTGCAAAAGTAGGATGCCAAAAATAGTCTAATTTTACAACAAGCATTTTATCCATAACTGCAACTTGACCTGATTAAAGAGATCAAAGCATCCTATCAACCCCAATGTTTGGCCTATTCACTTGATAGGGCAACTATTTGACATGTTCGTGTTACAAACAAATGGAAGTATTCTAGCATAACAATTGTTCATTTTCTAATTCATTTGCAAATAGTATTCCTCTTCCATCATCATTGCACTACATGACTAGACAATTCAATCTGACCTTGGCCTGGCCCGACCACCCCCCCCAAATTGGTTACTTGTTTGGTCTTGTGAGCTACCATTCTAAAGGGCTAGATACCACTGTATTTCAAGCTTATGCCAATCAATAGTAGTGTATTTATTCACTTAGTGAGAATAGTTTGATTAACTAATCAAATCTAGATACCACTATATTTCAAGCTTATGCCAATCAATAGTAGTGTGTTTATTCACTTAGTTATGATTAACACGAGTGAATTGTCTTACAGTGAGATGGCTGAAAATCTGTCTTCCAGAAATATACCGCAATAAGGGAGGTTCAAATCTACCAACATATGAGGTTAGCAACGAGTAAAGGGATGAATACCCATTTCGTGGTGTCTAAAGTTGAAGTCAAAGTTGATGAAGCTTTTGCTGGTGAAACAATGATGCGAAAGATGTATACAATCAGTAGCATGTCTACCAGTAGAAATTCTCAAAACAAAGAGATCACAAGAAATTATGCATAAGATCGTATGAAGCGGGAATGAAAGGCAAAAAAGCTACAAGAGGGGCTACACATAGCAGAAACTATGCTAATATCTTAATTAAGCATATTTTTTAAATGATAAAAAGGATTTTTTTTTTTTTTAAATTATAACAATGATTGAACAAATGAGAAACAAAATCAGTTAAGTGAGCGAGTTAAAGATATTTATCAAACCGTTGAAGACAGAAGATTTGTGACATAAAGATGTCTACAAAATATAAATATAATATCACCAAGGGGTCACTCAAAACTCTAGGCTACCCATAAAACTAAAGATTCAATCTACAAACCATTTCTACCACAGAGATGACACTTCTTTATTCTTAACAAGGAGTCATCATTTCAACCGCGTGTGCAACACCCATTATGGCAATAAACAGTTGTATCAGTGCTTCTATAACAAAATAAAAATGAACCATCACTTCTTCATGCTTTAGGACATGAACCATCAAATCCCATAATCTTAAATCCACTAAAATCATCCAAATTTTATTTCAAATTTGTCAAATTGTTCATTCAGGGTCTTTCAGCACTTCAGCTTTCATTCTGGAAAAATGCTCTATTGATTCTCAGACTAGTTTGTAGAATTTATTCCTCAAAATCAAAATGCAGACCAAACAATTACTTTTTTAACACCTTGTTTATTTTCTACTAGCGGATGGCACGTGCTATGCACGTATGGTATTTTAATTGATAATAATAAAATAAATAGTAGGAAATGGATATCATTGGAAAGATTTTAGTGAGAGCTATCTAATAAATCTATTTTTAGCGTTAATCGATAAATGGTTGAGAGATAATAACTTTTAAAGCTTTTATTTATATTAAAAAATAGGAATGTAACCGTTTTTTAAGATTCTAACACGAGCTTAAATGATTGGATGCAAATAGGATCTCTAAAACTTAAAAGGGTATTTAAGGAATTGAAAAATGGATTGGGCATCGTCTACACCAAGAGGTGCCTTCTCGTTAATATAGTATAAATGTGACGAATTGAACTCAATTCTAAATTACATTTCTTAGCAATGGGAATGTTTTACTCAAGGCATTGTCCTGCTTCAAAACACTACCATTCACTCCATCTCGGGATTAATACACATGCATAAAGGGGTGATAGACTTCACTTCCAGTAGGATAAAACAAAAACATAACCTACAAGTGACTTTCATTAGCATGAAGCATGATAGGAGGAATTAACAAATTGATCCAGGACCTTTAGCAAGAGCGTCGGTTGCAAGGTTTCGCATTGTTCACAGAAGAAAACATAATGTTCCGCCATATCAAGGAACTATTTGGTATAAATAACCAAGAAAAAAAGTCTTACCAACAAATTCAGAAGAAAGATCTAAGAATCAAATTCTAAAAGAGATGAGAGTTGCAATTTGAGCATAAGTTTAACTTGCCAATGAATTTGAAAGAAGCTTACAAGAACCAACTTCTATAAAAGAAATCTACTATAGCTTTTAAAAATATGGAAAGAAAAATAGAATTAACAAAGTCCAGAAACTTTATATAAAAAAAATAGATAATGCAATATGTTAACGATGAACATGTTAGATTTAACCTATGAGCAGTTCTTGTACTCTTGGTCCTCCAAATGGTGACTTAAAACTATAGCTGTAAATGTGACTGAACGTTAGTCATGTACAGGTCAACCTTATGCATACTCATTGTGTAGAAGGTGCTTTGCCTTCTCTTATATCCTATTATGAAAAAGACATTTTATGTCCAAATTTAGACAAACATGATGACATATCCATTTTCTGAATAATTAATTCCCCACTACGACACCCATTTAGACATTCACCTTATCCCCTTTATAGGCGTCATATACTGGAAATAAAGCTAAGCCATGGAATAATATTTTTCAAGCTGTTCATAATATATCAACACAGCCAAAAGTAGTAGTGAACTACATATGTTGAATAACAACTCAATCAAATAAACAAAGGAAAAACAATAGTAATTACCACATCCAACCTTCCTTCTTGAGAGGTAAAAACGATAAAAATTATCTAAAAGTAAATAAAGGAAAAGTGATACCTGTCCTGCTTATCAAATCCAAATCTTGCACCAAAATAAAAAGCCACAGCAAGTAACCATGCATCACTGTGGACAGCAACCAAAGATAACCAGTCCTTCTCCTGCATCCCATCTCTGGCAAAGTTAATACCCAATGCAGGCTCTGGCAGCTCTGGAGGCACCTCTTCAGCAGGTAAATTGACTTCCCAATGTTCACTGGGAAATCCATACAAGCAAAGATTCTCCTTCTCTGTAAACCACACCTTGCATTTAGAGAGAAAAAATCATACTGAAACAAGCAAGCTACGGATTATCTGAAGGATAAAACAAGGAATATTACCAACAAGGTGATTAATATGACAAATTATTCCAACTGGTAAACTTAAGCCATCATATAAAACAAAACAATCAAACATAATAAAAATTTGCAAATGGTTTGAACAATATGAACTTCCTTTCAGACACAATATGGTTTTATTGTTCAATAACCACATTCGCCTACGATAAATGAATCACAACTAATTAAAAAACCAAAACAAAACATGAGAAACTAGTAAGAACTAAGAAACATTTTTTTTTAAAGGCATGAAGAGAGGCTTTTCACTTGAGTAATGTGTGACATGTAAACCTCTTCACAACACAAGACATAAGTTTCTTGACAACACATTTTTATTGAATAAATAAAGAGGTAACATAGAATATATCAATATAAATAAGAATAATACAACAATCAAATAAAATACATCTAATTATACAGATATGTATTGAAGAAAAGTATCAACAGTTAAACAGTCAAATGGAGTTTAATGTGTGACATGTAAGCCTCAAGGCACGGGGCATAAGTTTCTTGACAACATTTTTTTATCAATAATAGGTAACATAGAATATATCAATATAAATAAGAAGAATACAACAATCAAATAAAACAAACAATTACAATAATATGTATTGAAAAAGTATCAACAGTTAAACAATCAAATGAAGTTTCTACCCCCCTCCCCCTGCCAAAAAAAAAAAAAGAACCTATCTGCATTTTTGTATGTGTATTTGGCGTGTGGGTCTCAAAAAGATTAATGTTTTTTTATCAGTAAAAGTGTCTATTATATATTTGTATTAATGTATATATCTGTACATAGTGTGTTTGCATAATTATCCATCCACCTACAGTGAAAAGTCATTCTGAATCTGACAATCCGAGTACAAACCCCAATTACAATCAAAATCAGATAGATTAATCCCCCCAAATTCTGTGAATAAGGATGTTCAAGAAAAGAGTAATGAGGTGGTATTATCGATAAGCTTTTGAGTGTCCTTTTCCGACCCATCAAATATTATCGAGTTTCTCTTGCACCAAACAATCCAAGTGATAGCTGCGGGGTAAAGATTCCATAAAATGTGACTTCTTCTCCTACCCCTTCTTTTATTTTTCCGGCCCCAGCTAATTAAAGCTGTATTAAACTGATAGTGCATCACCCACATTATATTGAACCTTCTAAAAATAGATTCCCAGATCTTCCTGGTCACCTCACAATGGAGTAAGAGATGTGAGACTGTTTCCTCCTCCTTTTTACAAAGACGCATCTTGAGACCATAGACCACCCTCTCCTCTTGAGATTGTCGCACGTTAAAATCTTGTTAAGTACTGCAGTCCAAAGAAAAAAAGATACCTTTGACGGGATACCGGCAAACCAAATCAACTTCCATGGACCGTCCTCTCTTTCTTCTTAGGTCAAAATAGTGTACATGGACTTGACCGAAAAGGCACCCTCCTGTCCCCATTTCCAAACTCTAGTATCTACACCTACACGGACCTTTATCCTGTTGATCATCTCCATCAGATTTGCCACCTCTTCCACTTCCCAGTCAAGAATATTCCTTCTTAACTTCAGGTTCCACTCCCACCCCCCACTCCTTGATCTTAAATGGTCCTCAACCCAATCGTCCCGATTTAGCGCCAAGGCCGCCATTCCAGGGAAACCTTGTAATAAAGTTTCTTCACCACACCAAACATCTTTCCAGAACTTCACTTTATCTCCTCTTCCAATGTTGAACCTCACCCCCATTGTAAAACACTTCCGAAACTGAACATATAGCTTTCCAAAGACCTACCCCATACAGGGCCCTACCAATTTTAGTCTTCCATCCCCCTACCCCCACTCCATATTTGTCACTAATTATCTCTCGCCATAAAGAACCCTCCTCTTCCCTGACTCTCCACAACCACTTGGCCAAAAGGGCCAAATTGAATTTCGTGAGACTCTTTAATCCCAAACCGCCATTCTCTTTTTTTAAGCAAACTTGAGACCATTTCACTAAGTGATATTTCTGATGTTCCTCATTGCCTCTCCATAAGAAATCTCTTTGAAGCTTTTCTAGTTTCCTCACCACTGAAGTAGGAATCTTCATAATCGACATAAAGTAAGTTGGTAAACTTGCCAAAAAACACTTAATGAGCGTAAGCTTTCCACCATATGATAAATACCTGGACTTCCATGCTGCCAACTTCTTATCCGTCCTCTCAATAACCTTATTCCACACATTCCTAGTCTTGTAAGAAGCACCCAAGGGTAAACCCAAATAGTAGGTAGGAAAGGTACCAATCTTACAGCCCAACCACTTTACTAGGTGAATCAGATTATCCATGTTCCCCACTCCAAGCAGCTCAGATTTCGCCAAGTTAATGTGCAGTCCCGACACCACTTCGAAGCACACTAATATACATCTCAAGGTCTTCAAATCTAGTTGTTTCTTCCTGCAAAATATAAGTGTGTCGTCGGCGAATTGCAAGTGTGTAATACTTGAGCCTGATTCCTTCATCTTAACTCCTTGGATCAACCCCTTATCTTCTGCCCTCTTAATCATTTTAGCCAAGCATTCAATTCCTAAAATGAACAAAAAAGGGGAGAGCGGATCACCTTGTCTAAGACCTTTGTATGTATTGAAAAAACCACTGACGAACCATTCACCAAAACTGAGATGGAAACCGTAGAAATACAGCTTCTCATCCACTTAATCCATTTCGCACCAAAGCCCATTCTTCTCATGACATAATAAAGAAAATCCCAATTCACATTGTCATACGCCTTTTCCATATCCACCTTACAGACCAGTGCACTCTTTCTAGCCTTTAAAACAGAGTCGATGCATTCATTGGCTACTAGCACTCCGTCCAAGGTCTGCCTACCGCTACAAACGCACTTTGAGTGTTGGAAATAACCCTACCCACAACCAACCTTAATCTATTTGCAAGCACCTTGGCGATAATCTAATGAAGACTTCCCACCAGACTGATCGGGCGGAAGTCTCTAATATCTGTAGCACCTTCCTTCTTAAGAACGAGAGCAAAAAAAGTGGCTGGCCTCAAACCTGCTTTTATCAAAAAGCTCCTGAAAAACCTTCATAATCTCCTCCTTCACCACCCCCCCCAACACTTCTTGTAGAATTCAATAGTGAACCCGTCTGGACCAGGTGCCTTGTCACCACTCATCCCCTTAATAGCCTCCCACACCTCAATTTCTGAGAACTCCATCTCTAAACCGTCCGCCACAAAAGGAGGTAAACTCTCAAAATTTAATCCTTCCAAGGTAGGTCTATAATCAACTTCTTCGTGGAACATAGACTTGGAATAATTTTCTATTGCCTCATTTATCTTCCCTTCCTCCTCCACAACCTCTCCCATCACTTCAATCCTTTATATTGTGTTAACTCTATTCCTTGCATTTGCCAACTTATGGAAGAACTTCGTATTTTTATCACCTTCTTTCAGCCATAAAGCACTAGACTTTTGTCTCCAGCAGATTTCCTCCATCCTCGCCACCATTAATGTTATTGACATGATTTGAATGAGAAGAAAGAATTCCGATTGTCTCCTCGTGTGTGGATGGGTGTATGAGTCGGGGAGGATCTATCAAGTACCAACCAGCTCTTCTTAGTTCTCACACTGTTGTCGCTTGGCACGTTTGGCATTGTTTCTTCTGGGTGATAGATATTACACGGATAATGCCTGCAAATAATTGTAGCTTTCTGGAACTAATACTTGAGGATTTTAGAGGGATTTCAGTTTGGTGATATGAGGCGTGACTGGTGTGGAGTGGCTTAAATAACTCGGTGTTGTTCTGGTATTTTAGTCCTATTGTTTGCAACATAGAGATATCTCATTCTCCTTGCTGCCGCCTCTTGATTTTTCAGTTTTCGGGCCAAGGGCTATCGTCGAGAAGAAACTGGGATTTCATGAACCCACCCTTTAAGGCTAGATCAGTCCCCTTCAGTACTGATACGAACCAGATTATGCGGACTTGGTACCAACTAAGACTTAAAACCGTCAGTATACATCATGAGATGAGCCATTAAGATGTCTGCCTCATACTTAACTTTTTAGGCAAGCCTCCAGGCATAAGCATTGCACAGTTTTTAAAACACTCATGTTACTTTACACAATGCAAAATGAGTGAGTTTTATCGCTACAGCTAAACCCTTATGATTTTTCCTTTGTTAGTCCACGTAACTGGAATCTAAAAATTTAACACATAGACTCTGGGTCCCTTATTCTATCCCTTCACTCGCATAGTCTTATTAACCTTGGTAATAGTTCTTGAATCCTCTTCCAAATGAGTTCCTTGGTAAGTCTCTGATTTCCTTGTATCTATAACTTGCCAAAACAAGGATTCATCTGTAGCTGACATTCCATTTTAGTCATGTTCTAGGCTTCTTGCTAGTCAAACCTCTTCTTCAAATGACATCTAATAATAATTGACTTGGTTGAGCCAGTGTATACAATGTCGGCAACATGTCGTCATTTCCAAAGGGGGCGACACGAAATCAGGGTGTAAATCGCTACACCCTGGTTTCGCCAACATGTCGCCCATGTCGCCGACATGTCTCTCATGTCGCCAAAATGAAACTCACTTTACATGTCTCCAATTATGGGGCAATTTTGTAATTTCGACGACATGTCGCACGTGTCGCTCGACACGCGCGACATGTCGCCCTTTTAAGGGGGAAATCGAACACATTTCTCCCAAATTCTCTTCTCTTCTCATTTTTTCTCCCCCATTTCATTTTTTTTGTGATTTCTGCCCAAAACAAGCGCCATTTCAGCGGACTTGTATACGAAAACACAAATCAAGCTCCAATCTACGACTCTACGCCGTTTTCAAGACTTTCAACGACGAAATTAAGGTAACAACTCATTTCTTTCAGATCTAGAGTATCTGTTGTTGAAATCATGACTCTTAATTATATGTTAAGTAATGACACCCGATCTACAGATGGGTGTCGTTACTTTTTTTCAAAATAAATATATTTATTTAATTATTTTTGACTAAAAATACATAATATATATATAATAGTTATAAATAATGACAGGGCTTAAATTTATTACTAATAAATATTAGAATATTTTTGTAATAAATGTTTATAATTTAAATTATAAAAATATATTCTGATTTACTTTTTAATAATTATTTAATTGATAAAAAAATATTTATAATTTAAATATTTAAAAAAATAAAAAAATACAGAAAAATATGGGAAAAATAGTAGAAAACCATATTACTAAAACTTAATAGTTTATATGTTGAAATTTACTTTGATTAATTTCTGAAATTATTTAATCAGTGTAATTAATATTAAAAAATATATAAAAAATGATTAAAAAAATACAGAAAAATATAGGAAAAATTGTATAACATAAAATAATTGGATTGTTGAAAGTCTTGAGTTCTTATAACTTTCTTATGTTGTTATTTGCTATAGGTTCATCTGAGATGCATCGACTGGGAGTAGGCTAGAGATAGGATGGCAGCATGGAACCATGTATGAGAATGATAAAAACAAATCACAATGCAACTACTGTGGGCATATTATGAAGAGTGATGGGGTTTTGAGGTTGAAACAACACTTGGCACATGGTTACAAGAATGTAGCCAATTGTCCAAAGCTGCCTCCCGATGTGAAGCAATTAATGGTAGATCATTTGTCGACTAGAGGTACATTAAGGAAAGATCAGAAAGAACAAAAGGAGAGTAACAGAAGAAAATTAAAGCAACGACCCAGTCTACTAGTGGATGACTCTGACGATGATGATAGTGATTGGGACGATGACAGCACTCCCAATCCACCTGATCTCACTAGTGAGCGTGAGTGACTACAATTTCGCGCTTCATACCGGGCATCCATGCAGGCTCAGTATGAGAGGGAAGAGAAGCTTAGACAGCGGGCTTATGGGGCTGGACCATCAGGGGTTGTGCCATCAGAGGCTAGGCCATCAGGGATTGGGGCATCGAGGTCTGAGCCGTCAAGGCCAAGAGAGGGTACTGCATCTAGAATACATTTAGCACCGCCATTCAAGCGAAGTAAAAGTGTTAGGAGTAAGATGCTTGCTCCACTTATAGACCCATCTCTTTGGAATTAATCTGATTCAAGGTAGAAGCGCCATAAAAATGTTTTGAGTGGAGGGAATGTAAGAGAAAAGATGGGTAAGTTTATTTCGAAATTCTTTATCTTCAACCACATCCCCATAAATGCAGCTGACTCACCACACTTCAAGAATATGGTTGACGTCATACAGGAGTCTAGGAAAGGAGTGTTACCCCCCACCCCATGAGAGATTTTGGGGAAATACTTAGACTAGAAGGAGGCAGAGATCCAGGAGTATATTGATACACTAAGGCCTCATTGGAAGGACTATGGCGTCACTATTACGTGTGATAGGACGGGCCCCACAAAGATGTCGATTATAAATTTCATGGTCTATTGCCGAGGACAAGCTGTGTTCTTCAAGTCCGTAGATGCATCTAACAAGATAAATGATGCAGATTACATCATAGGATTGATGATTGAAGTCATGAAAGAGGTTGGGCCGAAACACGTAGTGCAAATTGTGACGAATAACGGCAGTGCCTTTGTAAAAGCAGGGACTACACTTATGCCAAACAAGGACTACACCTTATATTGAATGTCATGTGCAGCACATTGCATCGACTTGATGCTAGAGTTTATTACTGCTAAACCGAAGGTTCTTAGTGTTCTTGAGGATGCACGTACTGTCACCAACTTCATTTACAACCACGCGATTGTACTGGCGAAGATGAGAGAAGCATATAACGAGGGCATAGTAAGACCGGGCATTACTAGATTTGCAACCAACTACATAGCCTTGGAGAGCATCCTTCGTCACAATGCGGGATTGAGGACCCTTTTTACTAGTGAGGATTGGGTTTCTTGTCGTGAGAGCAAAACCGTTGTGGGCAAAAAAGTTGAGCATATCATTATTCAGTCAAATTTTTGGGATAAGGCTAGTGACTTGGTGGCTCTCTTGGAGCCAATGTATCGAGTCTTACAGAGTGTGGATACGAATGCCTATTTTATTATGGGATCCGTATATGAGTTGATGCGGTTTATGAAGGAGCAAATCAAGCACACTTCCCCGAGGAACTAAAGATGGGTCCACAACATCATCAATAATCGCTGGTACAATACACTTGAGCACCCTCTTCATAATGCTGGTAAGTGTTTTGTTTCTTGTGTTTGATGTTTTTTTAATAGATAAATCATGGATAATTGACTATAGCTCTCTTATTCAACGGCGTACTGGTTGAACCCCAAATATCAGTACAACCGTAGACTTGGAACGAATGGGGAATTATTGCAAGCCTTACATGATGTGTATGCAAAGCTGGACCCCAAGTCTAAGAAGAAAGGATCATTTGGCAATGAGGTTTTTCCCTAGACACTTGAACTTTGTTATTTTAATTATCAACTTAAGTGCGATTCTAAATTCTAATTACTCTTGTATTATATGTTTTAGTTGATTATGTTTAGAGATTATATTGGGTCATTTGGATCGGAGGCCGCCATTGCTGCTAGGAAGAAGATGATGCTATGTAAGTTTTAGTTCAGTTTCTAGTTAAATTACAAGAATCTTTTAATTAGATAGATTTTTAATTTCTAGATTTAATGAACAGGTGAGTGATGACTCATGTACGGGACCAGCGCCCTTAAACTTCGATCTTTAGCTGCCCGGATCTTGGCTCAAACTGCATCATCCTCAATTTGTGAGCGGAATTGGAGCACTTTTGCCCTCACCCATACGAAACAACGCAACATATTGGCATATAAGAAACTGCAAAAGTTGGTTTTCTGCCACTACAACATACGTTTGAGGATGAAAACATTGGAGGATGAGAGTTCAGGCGCTTTACCAATTGACCCAGTTGACTTTCTAGTAGAGACGACTAATGATAATGACCCACTTTATGAGTGGGTTAGGACTTCTGAGTTGGACCAGGCCGATGGGCACCCTAATGAAGAGATAGCTAGAGTTGTTGCAGAATTAGGGGTTGATGTGGATCGGGTTATGGAGACAAATGTGGGAGAGATTGGGGGAGACTAATTTGATAGGGCCGTGCACATCACCCTGTCACCCACACATTCTAGTAGTGAGAGTGGTAGTGGAGGTGGTTGGGGTCAAGGTACTGCTGGTGATGATGGTGGAGAGGATGATGATGATGATGGTGGCGACGGTGGCACAGGAGGGGGAGGAAGTGGTAGTAGCGTTCAGATAGGGATATCTCCTTTCACAGGAGAGGCGAGCTATGATTACACCACACAAGATACAGATCATGGTGCACCATCTCCACGTGGTGGAGCCAGCCAGTCTTCTCAATCTCAGCATCGGGGTACAGGGAGTAAGGAGAGTAAGGGGGGAAGAAACATTTGGGAGCACAGGATGAAGCATCCATCTCTCATAGCTTTGGGAGCTTGGATGTGCGGTGTGGGCAGCAGGGAACTTCCTCATCAGCATCATACGGCGGATATGGAGGCTATGACGGATATGGAGGGTATGGAGGGTACAGAGGATATGAGGGACATGACCCAGCACCATCTTATCAGAGCCAGGAATCGGGGGAGTGGATCTTACGGATATGGAGGCTACAACACTATGCCTTATGTTGGAGGAGGAGGGGGTATGGTATATTTCCAGATACCCCATACGTTGCTACTGGATATGAGGATGATTCGTATGGATATCCTCCTGTTGTTCCAGGAGCTATCACAGTCACTACCGCGACGACCTATTACCCCCAATACCCCCTATGGGAGTATTGGTACATATGACTCTTGAGGATTACCAGAGATATGTCTCCTAGTACACAGAGTGGTATCATCGAATGATGTCCTGAGCTCAGTATTATAACTACGTGGAGCAGTCATATTATGGGGGGGGACGACGGAGATGATGCTGATGAGCCGGCCCACCATTCACTTTGAATATTAGTGGAGCAGGCATATTCCTTGATTCCTATTTTAATGTTTTTTTTGTTGACTTATACATTCACGTTATATTTTATCATTTATGGAATCTCCAACTTATAATTGAGTTATCTTTTAGTTTGACTTACATTCTTTTAGTTTGAATTACATGACACTTGATTCCTACTGTTATTTATATGTTAGTTTGAATTACATTAACTTTCAGTTTGATTAAATTACATATAGCATCTTTTTTACAGCTTACAGACCCGACAGCGTGTAAGCTAACCCCCCTCATGTAATGACTTTTAATGTGTAGGCATTTTTTTGCATTTTTTGATGTATTTAGATGCATTTAGGCCTTAATTAGACATATTTAAAGTTTGGGGCCAAAAATCCATCAAAAACTCATGGTTTCCCCACATTTCCCCCTGTTTTCACTATGTCGCCGACATGCCACCGAAGTCACCTGGCGACATCGACATCATAAACCTTGGGTTAAGCTAGCAACCATTTTAAAAACCTTAAAACCTCAATTGTAAAATCTGATTTGATCCTTGTGGCTCCTTTGATACCTCCTTCCATCTATCCATCCAGACCATGTTCAAACCTTCCATTATTTCTCTTGAATTTGGAAATCAAAAATCTCCACTAGAATTAAGGCCTTTGTGTGGACAATGGCGTTCAAAAAAAAAAAATCAAGACTAACAATATCCATCAAAACAAAAAGAAATACAAGCCCCTTTCCCTCCAGGTTTGTACGATATGCATTAGCCAAGAGTAGACTTCTGATCACCTTCTTCTGAATTACGATGTTGTGCGTGAGGTTTAGAGAATTTTTTTTTCCTAAAGAGTTCAAAGCTGTTTTGGGTGATGGCAAGTGTCGGCTACTATCACCTAGTTGTTTTTTTAATGGGGTCTTAAGACCTTGGCCTGAGAGGTAAGTTACTCTATAAGTCTTTGGGACATGCCATCAATTAGATTATTTGAGGGAAGAAGAATACACAGATTTTCAAATACAAAAAGTCTAACACTTTGCAAATTTATGATAAACTTCTCTTCTAATGGGCCCATTAGGCTGGTGCCTCTATTTTTTAGAGGATTCTCTTTCAAGGAAGTTCTAAGAGAGAGGAGGCTAGTTGCTTTGTCATCTCTGGCATCCGATAAAGGCACCAAATATGGAGTTAGTAAGTTGAACTCTGATGAATGCCCTTTAGGGGATTCGAGCATATCAAACTTCAAAGATCATACGAACAACAATGTTCATGATTTTTCTGTCCAAGATGGACAGCAAAAGGCAACTAAGTAAAGGCAAAGCTGATATAAAACTAAGAAAAAATTATACAACTCACATATACTTGTATATCGATTTTTCGCTTATAAAACTTATTGCTAATACAGTTATATAATTTATATTGACTTCTTCTTATTAACAATTTAAAAAAAAATATTTACATAATTACATTAGTTTACTTCTTACATAACCTTTAATAACATACTAGTTAATACTTTTACTGTAAATACTATCTTTATGACTTTATTGTAATAACTTAAATTGATGGCATAGTAATGTAAACTTGTCCCGCAGGCACCTAATCACCTACCTGACACCTAGGTGATAAGCAAGTCTAACACCTGGGCTCGTCAAGGCATTTTGAAAACTAGAGTTGAATCATTTCATTTATTATGATAAAAGCTTTGACGACAGTTATCGAGCAGACCAGCAAGAAAGGTAATACATATATAATCATATAAAAGCAAGCCACCAGTGACGGTTACACATAAGTAGTATCAATCTACTCTACATAAAGATCTTCGTATCCCTATCACCTTTGAAGAGAACGACAAATAAAAACTCCACCAATCACACACACACACACACCCACGCACGCACATCCAAGGAGCAATCATATGAAGTACTTCAGGGTATTTGAGTACACTTGCTTGTTATATCATGATCTTAGAGAAGTGAGCTTGAAATCCTAGAGCATCCAATCTTTCCATTATATGTTGCAGTGCAAGCACATGTCTCTGGTGCGACCAGGACAGTCTTTAGAAACCCAGCCGGAATTCTCACAAAGTCGGCTTCAACGCCCAATTGCCTAGTCTTCTGAAGCCTAGTTGCCTTGTCAATAAAAGACAATAATACATCGGTGCTGGTATATAATGCCTCGTTAAGAAGTGGGTGAAAATCCACCTAGTCTTGAGTAACAATTTTTTAATTTTTTTTTTATTTTTTATTTATATATATATAAACAAAGATAACAAAAAGAACCTCTACTTGAGCAACTTAATTCCTTCAAAGATTAACACAAAATATTATTATTACCCCCAACTTAACATTAAACTTGCAATTAGATACCACAAAGCAACACATGCATGCCAATATTGGTGAAGACGGATTTGTAACAGACTAAATATATTAGAATAGATGAACAACTAATACATTCAGACCAATACACTCGTCAGACCA
>JAUPMG010266454.1:0-19853 GCA_031762675.1 Pachysandra terminalis
AAAAAATATTATAATATTATTATATTATATTGATTATCTTATTAATTGTTTCTTAATTAATAAGACTTTTTTAAAATTTATATATATATATAAATGTCAACTATTGTAAATAGGAGTTTTTGAGAAGGGTAGAAGGGGAAGAAAAAAAAATTATTTTTCATTTACTGCAAAATCGCACCAAGTTAGTCGGAAAACGTTTATACCTATTTTTTTTCTTTAGTAAATAACTTACTTTTTTTTTATTGTTTTTCCTTTAAAAAAAGTATTTTTTTTTTCTTTTAATGAAATGAGGCCCTTTTAGAAAGTATTTTTCAATCAATCCACGTTTTCTAACAAATCGAATACACGAAATTTACTAAATAATTCTTTTTTACTTTCCTTTTATTCAATTTTCAACTATCCAAACGTACCCCAAGAAATAATATTATATTAATCCCATCTTACTCGGCCTATCGACACAGTCAGACCAAGTGTATAAAATCCCCCCCAAAAAAAAAAATAAATAAACAGATTTGATAAACCAGCCAGCTCTTGGGAAATAGGAGCAGACTCTAACAGTATTCTGAATAACTGGTCGGACCAATTATAAATTTGGTTCGGTCCGGTTAAGAGCTCCAAGAAAACCACCTAATCGAGTCACGTGTTTGTCCACGTGTCTTTACATTATATAACTCCGGATTTTCAAATTCCAAAGCAATAACGGTCTACTGAAAGTCGTTAAGGACTAATGGAGTATGCTCTTCACTTTTCGCTCTCTTCAACCATTCAAATCCTTCGCAAGTTCCTTTCTTCGACTTCCCATTCTGGAGAATCAACCTGCAAGAATGATCTCCACTCTGAAACCCTTTAACACCCAGATCTTCCATGACATGAGAAATGGCTTGGTCGAAGAAGCCCAGAACCTGTTCGACAAAATGTCTCACAGAAACTCTGTTACATGGAATTCCATGATTCGGGGTTACTTTCAAAACGGAGAATTCGATCAAGCAATTCGTTTCTTTGATCAAATGCCCGATCGGGATCTCTTCTCATACAATACAGTGATTGGGGGATTGATACAAACTGGTGTTATTACTAGAGCAAGGGAAGTTTTTGACCTGATGCCAAGTAGAGATATTGTTTCTTGGAATTCCATGATTGCGGGTTGTGTTCGTAACTCTTTAATGGAGGAAGCCCTTGTGTTGTTTGATCAAATGCCTTCAAGAAATGTGATTTCATGGAACTTGGTGATGTCGGGGCACGTGAATTTTCGATCCATCGATCAAGCAGAGCAGTTGTTTAGACAAATGCCAGTGCGAGACATTGCATCGTGGACTATAATGATATCTGGGTTTTCAAGTGCTGGTCATATCATTGAGGCTCGAAAACTTTTTGAAGATATGCACACAAGGGATATCCGAGCATGGAATGCAACAATAGTCGGTTATATAGAAAATGGGAGTATTGAAATAGCAGAAGGATTATTTCATAAAATGCCCAAGAAAGATTCGAGTTCTTGGCATGAATTGATAAGAGGATTGGTGGGTAATCACCGGATACATGATGCGATGGCACTTTTCTCCGAAATGCCTCAAAAAGATCCAAGGTCTTGGAGTTTGATCTTGTTAGGGTTGATTCAAAGTGGGGATATTGAAGAGGCTCATGCATTTTTCGAGAAGAAACCGTTTAATGATATTGTCTCATTTGATGATCGGATATTTTGAATCAGGTAAGGTTCAGACAGCAATTGAACTTTTCAAATTGATGCCTTATCAAGATGAGACTGTGTGGAATGCTGCAATATATGGATTAAGCGAAAACGATCGCGGCGAGGAAGGTTTGAAGTTTTTCATCGCGATGAAAGAGGGAGGTCCGTGCCCCGATGAAGCTACATTTACTAGTGTCATGACCATATGCTTGGACTTGCCATCGTTAGAATTCGGAGAACAGTCGCATGCTCAGGTAATCAAGACTGGTTTTGATTATTTCGTTAGTTTCAAATGCGGTTGTGACAATGTACGCGAGATGTGGGAACTTGAACTCTGCTTCGCGGGGATTCTCTTGTATGCCAAGGCATGATGTGATTTCTTGGAATTCTATAATTTGTGCGTTTGCTCACCAAGGGAATGGTAGGGAATCCCTAGACATGTTCGAAAAGATGAGAGCAATGGGAGTTAAGCCGGATCAGATAACCTTTGTTGGTGTTCTATCGGCATGTAGCCATGCAGGTTTGGTGGAACAAGGCCGGTTCTACTTCAACTTTATGAAATACAAGTGTTTCTTCGGCCAACATGTGAGCATTACACTTGTATGGTTGACTTGCTGGGGAGATTCAGGCGAATTGAGGAGGCTGTGAGGACTATTGATCAAATGAAAGCAGATAGGGTTGAAATCAGTACGAGCGTTTGGGGAGCTCTGCTTGGAGCCTGTAGAATTCATAAGAATGTAGAAGTCGGTGAGATTGTCGGTGAGAGGGTTTTGGAGATAGAGCCTTACAATGCCGGTGTCTATCTTATCTTAGCTGAGATGTATTTTAGCAGTGGTAGGAGAGGAGATGCAGAGAGGGTTTTGGTTGGGATGAAGGATAAAGGAGTGAAGAAGCAACCTGGGTGTAGTTGGATAAGGCAACACTGTGCATGTGTTTCTTGCAGGCGATAGTTCAAACCCTTCATTCTGTAGAATCTGTTGTGTTAAACTTGATGAATTTGGAGATGGAGATTGAATTTGAGCAAATAACAAATGCTGTTTGATTTGATATAATACAAGAGTGCCCCTTGATGATGTTCATGATCTCATTCAATATCCATACATCAGGCAGAAAGTGATCTGTGTGTTTGATGTCTTGCTGCCTGTGTGAGACACTGATATTGCTTGGCAGCATAGGGTGGGTTTAAACTCGGTATCGGATCAGGGATCGTCCGTCTGATAATGAGTTGTCCCTGTTGTATACCAAAGTTGGATCGGCGCATCCAAAATGTTGCCGAATTTTTTATTTTTAAAATAGAAATTTTTTGAGGGGTGGCGGATGATCTATATTAGATATTCGTCTGAAACCGAGTCAGATTGCTTGGATCGGACGATCTTACTAGGTTTTGGATCGAGTCAAATAATTTTTAATAATTTAGGGTTCAGCTTGGGATCATGACTCGTACCAAGCCGATCTGGATCGACCGATCCTTTACACCATGCTGGCAGCAAGGTTTTAAGGATTGGTCTGGTCTAGTTTGGACCGGCCGGTCCGTACCGGGATTGGTCAAACCAGTCCGGTCCCAAGCCATGGGCTCTAGACCGAACCAGACCGGTACTGGTCTGGACTGGCCGGTACAACCAGCCTGGTAATTGGTACAACCGATACCGGTCTGTATTTTACTTTCGTTTTAATTTAAGGATGTGAACGGTCCAGACAGGTCCCGATTGGTACCGCCGGTATGGCAACCGGTACCGCCAGTTGGGAGACCGGTATCGTTGTCCAGCCAATCCAAAAAAAACAGGCAATCCACTTTTGTACCAGATCCGGACCGGACGGTACCACTGGTCTGGACTGAGATCGGCGGGGACCGGTCCGGTCCCCGGTGCTGAGACTTTAAACCTTAAACTTGGCAGCAAACATGAACAGTAATGCTCTGGTTTAACAAACAAAAAACAAATTAGGTTACAAAAGGATATGCACCAGAAACAGAAACAGAGAAAACAAATTTTAGATGCAGGGATATTGCACCACTTGACAGCAGGAGATGGTTTGCTAGCCGTAGCTATAGGTATGATTGATGATTATATTAGTTAGTCCGAAATAGAAGCGAACGATAGACACGTTTGCAGTTACCGAAGAGAATTATATAGAAGAAAAAATCTCCTCTTTGTATTGAACGGATCATAATTTGAAAGAGCATTGAGCACAGATACTTTTCCTGGCAAAAAGTTGAGAGAGAGAGAGAGAAAGTTTGTTGTATGAAAATATCTTCCTATCAGTTGATTTGCAAGACACTAAGGCAATTCATTCAACGTCAAATTTCAATTGGTTGCTCAGTTGATAAAGTAAAAACTGTTTCAACTATTATCCAGAGAGCAGTTCTAGCTACAGATGATGAATAAAGGGACTAGGATAATGAATGAAGGTCACATGAATGCTCCATGGGGAAGTTTATAATCTGAGCAAACAATTCTATTCCAATACATCATCATCTGGTAAGAGTACAGTGCAGTGAAGCACCATCTCTCAAACTATGATTCCTTGATTACATACACAGAGACCTCACAGACCTCTCATCTTGACTGCCTGATAGCCTACTCCACAACCATTTTCCTAAAAGCAAGGGCATTGTTAAATTTTGATAAACAGAAAAGGAAAATATACATTACAAGTGGCAAAATTGAGGACAATCTCGTGCGTTCATTCCAGCTCAATAATAACTCCCGTAATAAGCCTGAGATACTGCAGCCTGTTGCTGAGCCGGAGCAAGGGATGCTGTTGTGGCTGGTTGCACATAACTTTGTTGTGGAAGTGCCTGCTAAAACGCGTACGCACACACACAAACACATACAAAAACCATCTATTAGTTTAAGGGCATTCATATTCATACAATAGAATCTGTACAATAAAAAACAGCTACCAATATTCGCTTATGGGCGTCATCACATGTGCATACAATATTTGCACTATCAACAAAAGCCTGAACTACCATGAAATTTTTCCCAACTTGTTCAAGAATTTTAAGTAAACCATATTTCCAAAATTCTTTGTCCTACTCCAGAGTAAATAAAACATTTCCTAAAGATATCAACAAAGGCGAGTTCTATTGTAATAAAACAACTATTTTTCATTATTTACTTTAACAAAAAGAAAAAAGAGAAATTCTCTAAAATTCGACCCTTTTAATTGCAATAAAACCTTCACATATGCTTATTTTTAAATCTCAGTGTACAAAAAGGGTCCTAACCCAATATCCATAAGCAAAAAAGACCTACAAAACACCCAAAGCACCTTCGAAAACAACAGTTACAAATTTAATCTATACTATAAAGGGAGAGGGTGACCTCAGAAAGTGTGCCAAAAAAATTAACCCTTTCTCTCAAAACTGACCTTGCAATACAAAAGGTTGTCCAATATTTATAGGGACAATTATATTTCTTCATATGTTTTTGAAGATAGGTGTATGAACTGCTATTGGAGAATTCTAACTGCCATTAGCAACTAACTCCCTATTTTCAAGGCTTTAATTACTTGAAAACATGAAACTCTCTCAAGTTTCATCAACTGTTTTTGGAACAAATTCTCTCAAGTGCCGCTAGTAAGAATTACATAAAAGTAATGAAATTTTAACTTCGTAATTTATCAAATAATTCTAATCCTAATATTTTATACTAGTATAAAAATCTTCTGATATTTCAAAAATAATTTGAATAATAAAATACCTTGTAGATACAATAATTAGTAATTTTTAAACTTGGACCTTTTAATTTCATAAATTAAAAATGGTTACTAAAAGAAATTAAGAAAATGATAGGTCCCATGAAAATCAATCTCCATGTGTTTTTATATAAGGCTTGAAGCCTTATAACATTCAGTATTGAAGCCTTATATCTTGGAATGCAAGGGGTCTGAATAATTCACACAAAAGAGCGATGATTAAGACTTTTCTCTTAACAACTGGGGCTGAGATTATGTTTCTACAAGAAACAAAACTGGACAGTATTGATGACAAATTATTGGGTGATGTTTGGGTTGATAGAAAGATAAACTGGGTGACTAAAGCAGCAAATAAGACTGCCGGGGGGGATTGCTTTAGGGTGGGACATTGCTAAATTCAGCCGGATCTCTTCATCGGTGGAAGGTTCTCAGTTAGCGTGGTGTTGAAGAAAGTTGGGGTTAAATCACCTTGGTTACTGTCCTGTGTGTATGGACCTAATGATAGAAGCCAATCTCCTGTTCTTTGGGAAGAATTGGAAGGGTTGAAGAGGGGATGGAAGGGCACATGGTGTATACGCGGTGACTTTAATGTCATTCAGTTCTATTTGGAGAGGGTTGGTTGCTCATTCTCATCCAGGGAGACGAAGCTTTCAGAGTTTATAGGAAGGAACTCATTGATTGACGTTCCGTTGAGGGATGCTGATTTCACTTGGTCTAATAATCAAACTAGGGCAACTTTCCAAACTAGATAGATTTTTTATCTGGGTTGAGTGGGATGACTTGTTCAATTCCTAGTTGGCTTCAGCTCTTCCGCGGCATACTTCTGACCACCTTCCTACTGCTTTCGATTGCGATGACTTGATTAGACGGGGCTGCCCCATTTAGATTCAAGAATATGTGGCTTGAATGTGAGGATTTCCTACCTTTAGTGACTAAATGGTGGAATGAAAATTATTTTTCCGGTTCTGCTTCCTTTGTATTCTGCAAAAAGCTAAAAACTCTTTGAGGAGAGGATCAAGGAATGGAATAAATCGTGCTTTGGGAGGGTTGATCATAAGATGGAGGAGATTCTTGGCCTTATTAAAATTCTCGACTCGAAGGAGAACTGTGGTACCCTCAGTAATTCCGACTGGGTTGAAAGGGAAAAGCTTAAATTGGAGTCAAGAAAGTTTCTAAGATGCATAAGATTAGCTGGAGGCAAAAATCAAGGATGTTGTGGTTGCAAGCGGGGGACAATAACACTAAGTTCTTTCACAAAATGACCTCTAATAGATATAGGATGAACTCCATTAAAGGGTGTGACAACATAAAGAAAGAAGCAGTGGAATATTTTTCTGATTTATATAAGATGAAGGTGCAGAATAGACCGAGGCTGGATGGTTTGGGGTTCAGGTCTATCTCGGCAGATTCCAACGTTATGTTAAAGAGTATGGTGTCAGAAGAGGAAATTAAAGGGGCTATTGAAGCCTTAAATGGGGATAAAGCCCCTGGTCCCGATGCGTTCACATTCATGTTCTATAAGAAATGTTGGGACATAATTCGGGTGGATCTTGTGAAGGCAGTGACTGATTTCTTTGGTAGGAACAGCTTGGACAGAAGTGCTAATGCTGCCATGTTCATCACCCTCATTCCTAAAAAAGCGGAGGCTGCAAATCTTAAGCATTTCAGGTCAATTACCTTGGTGGGCAGCTTTTATAAAATCACTTCTAAAATTATGGCTGATCGGCTCAAAAAGGTTCTACCCGAAGTGGTGTCTCTTAACCAAAGTGCGTTTGTGGGTGGCTGCCAAAGTTTGGATGGGGTTCTTATTGCTAGCGAATGTATGACTCAAAACTCTGTGAGGAAGGGGGCTTTTGTGCAAACTGGTTATGGAGAAGACGTATGATCAGGACTTTTCGCTTTATTTGTTGAAAAGGATGGGTTTCGGCCGAAAGTGGAGGAATTGGGTGAGCATTTGTATGTTTTCGGCTTCTTTTTCTGTTTTGATTAATGGGGAATCGTCGGATTTCTTCAAAGCATCAAGGAGGTTACGAAAAGGGGATCCTCTTTCCCCTTTTCTTTTCTTGTTGGTTTCCGAAGCTTTTAGCAAGCTTCCTCAAAAGGGTTTTGATGTCGGGTTGTTGGAAGGATTTAAACCTGGTTTGTTGTGCCTTTCCATCTCGCATCTCCTATTTGCTGATGATACTTTGATTTTCTGTAGCACCTCCTTGACCCATTGAAGGAATCTCAGAAGTATTTTGGTGTGTTTTGAAGCGCTGCCTGGTCATAAGATAAATCTATCCAAAAGCAAGATGTATGGAGTGGGGGAGGTGGATAATATTGGAGAGTTGAGTGCTGTTTTGGGTTGTGAAGTGGATCTTTTGCCCACAACACATCTTGGTGTCCCATTAGGTGCTAAATATAAATCAAAGGTGGTTTGGGAACCTGTGATGGAAAGGATGGAGAAGAAGCTCTACACTTGGAAGGGGCGTTACTTATCTAAAGGTGGGAAACTCATGTTGATTCATTCGGCATTATCAAATCTAACTTCTTATTTGCTGTCTATATTGAAAATTCCTAATTCGGTGGCCAAAAGGATGGAGAAAATTGAATGAAATTTTTGTGGAATGATAGGGATGATAACCATAAGTTCCACCTTGTGTGTTGGGATGACGTGTATAAACCGAAGGAGGAAGATGATGGTCTTGGGATTCATTGGCTTATGGAATTCAACAAAGCCCTTCTCGGTAAATGGTTGTGGAGGTTTGGGGAGGAAAGAGTCTTTGGAGAAAAATGATAGCGGGTAAGTATGGGTCTACCATTGATGAGTGGTCATCCTTGGAATCTAGGAGGCCGTTTGGGGTGGGAGTTTGGAAGGCAATCCAAAGTGTGGCTACTAGTTTCAATAAAAATATCAGTTTCAGCATAGGAGATGTGTGGTGCAGGAATTCTCCACTGAAGTCTCGTTTCCCTACCATCTTTTCTTTGGCGGTGAAGAAGGATGAGAGTGTGAGGGACATCCTTAGAAGAAACGGGAACGAAGTGGTGTGGGATGTGAAATTGAGAAGGAACTTTTTTGATAGAGATTTGGAGATGAAGGAGGCCTTCCTCAATGCTCTTCATTCTAGTAAAGTGGGGGAGGGGGATGATCGTAGAAGGTGGAAGAAGGGAGAGGAGGGCTTTACGGTCAGGTCCTTCTTTCTCAGTTTAGTTCTTAAACAGGGCAGTTTATCTAAGAAGAATCTCATTTGGAAATGGGGTCTACCTTCAAGGGTGGCCTTCGTCCTTTGGGTAGGGATTAAGGACAAACTTCTCACCATTGATAATCTGAAAAGTAGAGGGTGGCAGCTACCAAGTAAATGTGTTCTGTGCAAAAGGGAAGAAGAGACTGCTGATCACATATTTGTCCATTGCTGTGTGGCATCCAAATGTTGGTCGTCTATCCGTGCTAAGTTCAACCTTGGGTGGGCACCCTTCGAATAGCTTAGAGATATCCTATTTGCTTGGGGAAGAAGAAAGGCCAAGTCTAGGAAGAATGTTTTATGGAATCTAAGCCCAGGGGCAATTATGTGGACCATTTGGAAAGAAAGAAACACAAGAATTTTTAGGGGAAGGAGGCTTCGGTTGATTTTGTAGTTAGGAGAGCCTTCTATACTTTGTTTTTCTGGGCTTTAGGGCAAACATATTTGAAAAATATTTCTTTGACTGATTTTATTCACGGGGACAATACAGTGTGGATGTGTCATTGATGTTCTGTTTTTTTTGGAGCGCTTGTGTATATTGTCTGTGTACAGTTTACAGCCATCTTTAACTATTTTACTTCAATCTATAATACAATTTCACATTACTGATCAAAAAAAAAATAACATAATCAGTTTTTCTTTCTATTCATTTGTTTTTATATAAGGCTTGAAGCCGAGCTAGCACTGTTCATTCTACAGCTAGAATCTTTAAAATAAAATATAAAGTTATAGATTTTTTTTTTTATTTTTCTTAATTTATCTAAGTTGGACTTTGCAAATTTGCAATTAATGGTCCTTGGGCCCATGTTGCTGGCACAAGAATATAATTGGTCCAGCCCAAGCTTTTAATCAGGCAATCTGGACTTCTGAATCCTATGTGCCTAAACCTACCACGATATTAATGAGCCTGAGCCAAGCTGGACAAACCACAGCTCTGCTCAGTTTGTTTATAGCGCTAGGCAAGGCCAGGATATAACCCCAGCTGTATGAACAATGACGCTGTTATGACTTCAACCCTTTATGGCTAATCACTTGGAATTTACTCATATCAGTTATTGCTAGTTTTTCAAGAAAAGTTCGCAGGTAGGTGAAACCATGGTTTTACCTTTCGCGAGCATGCCGCCAAAAATGTAGCTACTTTTCATTCTGCGACATGGTGAAATGTCGCCGATATATCCAAATTTCACCGAAATTTGGCGAAATTTCGCCAGGCCCATCCCCCCGGCAAAATCGAAATTTAAAACCTTGGGTGAAACCCATTGCATCAGCTGCTTTAAGTGGGTGAAACTCATTGCAGTATCTGCTTAAGCTTCTGATTACTTCACAGATACCCACTCAAATGAATTCTCAAGTATATGAAGAACCAACCTCGCACTTTGACACAAGACTAATAAAATAATGAAAACTCAAATTTAAATATAATACATTAAACAAGAGTTCAAAGGTAAAACATAAGCAAAAGACAAAAGGTGGAAAAAGGATAAACGGAAAAGTAAATGAAGAGATAAAAGTGATATGGTATGAATAAAATATTAAATTTGACGGAAGATAAATGTTTCGCATATAACATGACTTTCACGAAGTACTTTAGAGAAATGGGTTTATGAAATACCAATTTTTTCCAGTAAAATATGGCCACTTGATTGAGAATTTAATATAATTTATTTGAACTTTGAGAACATGTTGCAGAGCATTCAAAGTGCTGAAAGTCTTCCAATTAAAACCTAATCAAATAATCGGTAACCACATTGGATAACTGAAAAGAAATTAACGGTACCTGGGCAGGATATGTAGAAGGATAAGCACCATAAGCAGCACTTTGAGGAGCTGGAGTGGGGATCTGCGTCTGCGTGTAGCTGCTTCCATAACTAGTATAAGCACCATATCCAGCCTGAATATCACAAGATAAGGAATGATCTAAAGCACTCAAAAATTATACATGTGAATAACTAGTCATGGCATCCTTCTACCAGTTTGCATCAAGTGGTCTTTTTTAGTTCAATTATTTACTTTGCAATCAAATATACACCCACTATAATGCCTGGAACTAGGCTATAACTTGCAACCACAAAAATCTGAACTGCCAAAACAAAAGGACATATGGGAGGACCTACAGGATTTTCCCTCTTTCTGCTTAAAATTTTCAATATTTGATACTCTGAAAGAAGTGATTCTTTAAATTCATTTTTGTTCACCATCTTACTCTTCTACATTTACACAATTTCTAATACCTAGAACAGGGAACCTTTTTGAAAGGGAACATTCAGTGTCATATAGCTGGTTACCTACACCACCTAAGCTATACGGCTTTTATTATGTGAAATAAACTGACTACAGCATTTAAATAAATAAACACTTCAAACTGCAGTTACTTCAAAACCTAGAAAGAAACGGGCAAAATTGAAAAAAGGGAAAGACGACATGAATTATATTTGAAAAACTTACAAAATATAGGCACGTACAACTGTCAACTTCATGGTTTCAAGGACTAACCAATACAGATCCATACCGCCTGGCCCACACTTGGACCAGAAGATACTAGTCCAGTATCACAGCACACCTAACGAATGTTCTAAAGATATAACAGATCAGGTAGTATCAATATGTACCGATTCAGCTGGTCACTTTGTTCTTTGTATTATATATATGCCAAACTTAGAATGCCATTGCTTGGATTCAAGGGCTCAGATCTTGCATCATAGACTTTAAGATTTCTGAGATTTTCAAACCATTAGAACTTCCAATAACCACTTCGTATTCTTGGCAAATTTAGAGTGCTAAGTTGCCCAACAGCTCCGAGTCTAATTGAAGAACACCAGCGCTGTAGTTTTTGGGGATTTCACATTTCTACCGTTTTTCGATTCAAACCAGAGATTCATACATAATGAGTTGCAAATGTGTAGATTGATCTACTTGATGAAAATAATTATGGATTTTGACAGATTTTTGAAGATTCAAGAAAGTGGATTTTGGGGCAACGGTTTCTGAAAAAATTAAGTGAAACTGAGCATCACCTTGTTTAGATTATTTTTCGCTTAAAATGTGTGACTGAAAGGTTTGCGGCAAGGCTGTCCATGGGTTGGATTTAAATCCGTATTCAACCTGAATTTGATCTCAAATTTGCAATAAAATCATAGCAAAGGATCAAATATGAATCTAAACATATAAATCCAAATATGGGCTACCGTGTTATATCCATTACATTTAATATTGTAGTGAAGTTTCAATTTAACAATACCAAAACTTACGTTTTTCATAAGAACTTGGAAAACTATTTAAACCCTTCCTACTAACATTAAAAAAATGTTTCACATTTTTAGACAGCACTTCTAACTAAGGTATACAAAGAGCTGGTGGGGTAGGGTTTAATCACCCATTGATGTGGGTGGTCAAAATCCTCCCCCCCCCTCTTTCCCCTTTCCCTATTTCCTTGAAGGCGGAAAATAGGTTTGGAAGTTCTGAAGGAATTTCCTTTGGCAAGAGATGAGGGAAAAAGTTTGCCCTCTGGTGAGTTAGGACTTGGGAATTGGGATAAAGTGTGTAAGCTTGAAGAAAAAGGGTGTCTTGGCATAAGACACTTGGTGGAATCTAATAAAACACTACCTGGGAAATGACAATGGATATTTTGTACAAAGTTTATGAAGATCTATTACAGTAGCAAAATATGGCTCAATTTTGATGGGAGCATGATTGGTAACCCGGGGCCATCAGGGATGGGAGGAGTCTTCCATGAGCATCTAAGCATTATATTTCATGGATAATCAGGCCCATTGGACATGGGAGATATAGTGAGAGTAGAGCTTTATGCTGTATTGACAGGTCTGAGGGTGGCTATAGATAAAGGATTTACAGAACAAGGTGGAGGGTGATATGGCCAAGGTTATTGGAGATGGATGAGGTTTTCCACAGTCTTACTCTTGGAGATTATCCCATCTAGTAGGAAGATCATCACTTTCGTTAGTGATTGAGCATCTCGTTTTCCCACGTGCTAAGCTCTGCCAAGAAGATTGTGAAAGCTCTAGTCAAAGGAGGTGTAGATAACAATGACCTGTTGATAAGAGTTTCCACCAAGGAGATGTTGTTAGGGAGGCATGTATAGCTATAGCTTCTTTTTGATTGTCATGTTATTTGTTGGGTGTACTGTTGTGCTGGCCCATTTTTCTTTTGTTTCATTACGTTCTTTTCACTTTTTGACCTCCCGTTGGGGATTGCTTGTAATTCTTATCTACTTCGACGAATCTTCATTAGTCATTTAAAAAATAAAAAATAAAAAACGGGGTCTAATAGTAATGTGGTTATGAAGCCAATGATTCGAAATCAATCACCAAAATTTATGAGGTTCTAAAACACATTGCTTTCAAAATAGGAGATGGTTCAAGAATTAGATTTTGGGATGATGTGTGGTGCAAAGGGGTCTCAAGTCTCGCTTTGCAGTAAGTTCCCTTCACTTTATAACATTGAAGCCAAGAAGAATACACGGGTTAGTGAGTCCTTGTCAGTTCAAGAGAATTGTGTGGGTGGAGTTAAATACTTAGATGAGAGATCAGAAACTGAAGCCTTGTCTGAAATGGTGGAGCTCATACAAGGTCATGCACTGTCACCAGGAGGGTAAGATAAGAGGTGTTGGCGGGCACTCAGAATGGTTGCTTTAGATTTAGATCCTTCTACAAAAGCCATGCACATAGACCTACCTGCCTTTAACCTCGGAAAACTAATTTGGAAGACACCGATGCCCTCAGAAGTAGAATTTTTTGTTAAGACTGCTACTTGGGATACAATTTTAATGGTAGAAAATTTTGTTTCAAGAAGCTAGGATCTAACAGGGTATCCTTTGCAAGCCAGCAAAAGAAACAGCAGATCATCTCCTCTACCACTATTCCTTCATCAGACAAGTGCAGTATTTTTACGCTATAAAAGTTTGAAGCAGGTCATTCCTAGGAGCTTGTATGCTGTCTACAAGGATGGAAGCCAATTCCTGATACTAGAAAATTTGTACGACTGGTAATTAACCCCTTTTGCAATCTGTTGAGTGGTACGGATAGAATGCAACAGTCACATCTTTGAAAACAGAGTTAGGGAGGTAGATGCAATCAAAAAATTTGTTCAATGTACTAATTTTTCTGGGCATCTCCCCTAAGGGAGTTCTATGAGGGAAGTATTTTGCTTGGGTAGAAGTTGTACTTTATAATTTATAGTAGAGTTCAACCATTGTGTACTAATACTCTTTGAAGAATTTTTAATCCAATAAAACTTCTGTTATCCATCAAGAAAAGAAAGAAATATGCTACCACATTTTATGTGGTTTAGCAGTTTGGTTCGACATTGGACTGCTCAGTCTAAGTAAAATTGTTCTTGAAGTATAAATAAATTTTAGCTTAAATATATCTTGACCATTTAAAGCTATTTGGATATGGATTAAAATTATTACCTAAGAGGAAGTTGAATTTGAAACCGATGAATTTTGGATGGATATAGATATGCCTTTACTTTGGTTGAGTATAGATAAGTGGCTTAAAATTCGGTGTGGATTTGGATCTATATGGACCCATACCATATTCAACCCATTGATACCTAGCTTGCGGTTGGGGTAATATTTTATTTTCATAGTTTGAATTATTTTAAAACTAAAATATAATGTTTTAATACAAAATGCAATAATGGGTCCTAAGACGTGTCTATAGATTTTGATAAATGCAAAATTTTCATATGCATGAATTTGTAGATGCCACAATAATTTGCTTTCTTTTCTATACATTAGTGTATTTTTCAAAAGAAAATTATCTAAATTTAATGAAGATCCATAACAAAATTTCAATGTGTTCTTAATACAAGCAATAGGTTTGTATGTGTCTAGATTTTGATAAATGCAAAATTTTCAAGTCGGCAGTTAAGCATTTTTTTTTTATTGTTTAGGAATTTCTAAAACTTTTGTGAGCCCTCCATAGACTGAATCGATCTGGCTGATCCAACTCGGTTTGTATAGGATGCGGACCGTACTAAGGGTACAGACTGTTACTAGCTATGTCTGGTCCGCTACATTCAACCAAGTGTAACTTCTGTCAGCAAGATTCTAAAATTTTAGACACAGATGTAAATGAACAGTAAGTAAGAATGATTACAGGGGGAGGGGCAACAAAACAGAGAAAAGATGTCATCATAATAAGAGGACAGGTAGACTGGTGAGACGTACCAGAGTAAGAATCATACTTTGGCACATTGCAAATGATTTAGAGAACAGCAAGTGCCAAGTGTACTTCTACATAATCCTAGTTTCACATAAATGTTTCAATCCAAAAACATACCCCGCATAGCAGAAAACTCCTAACCTAAGAAAGAAAACCCAATGACTACAATTATTACACATAACAAAGCCCGCTACCCGAGATGTTGACATATCTTATATTCAAAAAACTATCTGTAGAAGCAGAGACAGATTTGAAGTATCAGACACATAACCCATACCACACCAATGTCGTCATATCGGACACAGGTGGAAAAGATGAAGGGTCTAGGTATAACAAATTGAGAACATATGACCACATGAACCTCTATCAATGAAATACAAAATGGTAGAACTCATATAAACAATGTCTGTGAAGCACCAGGTCTAGGGTTTGATTCTGCGAGCGTTTCATTCGGGGCAACTGGAGGCTTAACTTCAGGATCCCAGGGATTAGTTGCGGTGCACGCAAGCTGGCCCGAACACCCAGGTTATCAAAAAAATATATATATCTGTGACATTCTAAACTGACCTCTCTTATTCTCATTTCTCAACTTTAGCCCTCAATTTACATTGCTTTTAGGTTGTCTTCAAGAAAATAAAACCTTCATCGCCATAAAGCACCTTCGCTCATAAAAAGGACAACTGATTATTTCCAGGACAGAAAACTAATCCATCACATTCTCCTATAACATAACAAATAAATCCAATCATACTGCCTTCCTTTGACCAGAGAGGAATTTACTAAGTGTATTGTATCATGTGAACAGCATGCAATATCTTTCAGCGGTTCCCTAATTGTATGCATCAATACGAAATTCTCTTTATTGGTGACGCAAACCACATCACTAATTAAGTAAAATAAAGAATTGATATAAAAAAATCACTCAGGAACTGGAAGTTGGTCCTAAAAATTCTAATCCTTTCTAGGCATACTTGTCACAAGACTCACAATTCAAACAATGTTTCCAAACAAATATTAGTGTTAAGGGTTTCCTACCTGTTGAGCATAGCCAGGATTCCACTGTTGTCCCTGACTTTGACCTTGAGTAGCCTGTGGCCAAGCTCTCCCATAACATAACAAATAAACCCAGTCATACTGTCTTCCTTTGACCAGAGAGGAATTTACTAAGTATATTGTATCATGTGAACAGCATGCAATATCTTTCAGCGGTTCCCTAATTGTATGCATCATTACGAACTTCTCTTTATCGGTGATGCAAACCACATCACTAATTAAGTAAAATAAAGAATTGATATAAAAAAATCACTCAGGAACTGGAAGTTGGTCCTAAAAATTCTAATCCTTTCTAGGCATACTTGTCACAAGACTCACAATTCAAACAATGTTTCCAAACAAATATTAGTGTTAAGGGTTTCCTACCTGTTGAGCATAGCCAGGATTCCACTGTTGTCCCTGACTTTGACCTTGAGTAGCCTGTGGCCAAGCTTGAGGTTGTAACCCATAACCAGATGCCCATTGGTTCTGTGCACTTGGGTATGGACCCATCACAGATTGTGCGGATGAGGTAACAACTGCATAAGACTTGGCAACCTTAGCTTTATCTGACTCTAAAAAATCCTCAGTGTGACGTTTTTTCAATTCCGATGTGCTCCTATGGTGTAAGAATAGCTTGGCATGCCGGTCATCAGCCTTCTTGATTGACCGTGCATCTCCAAAGAGATCCAAAAACTGAGAAAAGAGGTAGAATGTTGGAGTTAATTGAAATTCCATGACAACATCTCTTTTAAAAGAAATGCCATTAGCGCTTCTACTAATAACATCATCTTCACCTCAAATGTTCAACCTTAAACTAACAACAAAGGTGAGAAATTATCCAACATGCATAAATATCCTTTGTCTACTACTTTATCACTAAACACTAGTTAAGGAAAAAAGAAATTACTCTGCGTCAAATGCATTACTAATTACGCCAGCAATTTTGCAATCAGTAACAAAGGATTGTGTATTTATATATAATAAACATTTTCCATTGGCAAATGGAAGGGGCCGGGTTAGCAGATGTAAAATTCATTTCCTAATTTAATTGACCACTGAACACTATTGAAGGAAAAAAAAAATACATTGTGTCAAATGCATTACTAACTATACCATCAATTTTGCAATCCGTAACAAAATATTGCATATTTATGTACAATTTACTACCCGTCTTTTTTTGTGGGTTGAAGGGGGCTAGGGTGGCAGGAACATTTCCCCTAAAGCAAGAAAAAAGACAAAAAGAAATGGATTTTAAAATTTTACCCGGAAAAAAAAACAAAAACAAAATAGCAAAAACTAAAAACAAGATGTCAATTAAGTAACGATCATTTGTCTCCATTCATCATAAAAAAGAATGATCCACAATTGTGACAATTCACAATCCATATGACTGGCCAACCTTGGCAGCGGAAGAGATGCTAATAAAAGGAGAAAGATCATATTCAAAAGCATGAGATAACCTCTACAACTAATAAGTGGTTCCAAGATCTTACTAAATAAACTAGCGTCTTTTTTTTCTTTACTTAAATAGGACATTAAAGTCACTCTCAAATATGACTATGAGAATTGGTGGTCTTTGCAATTTTCACCCACAAAGTACTGATATCACCTTGTTTCTTACAAAAATTCCATTCACAATACTGACTGGTATGCACGAGTCCTCCGATCTCATCAGAAGACACCTACACCTAAAGAAACAGGCTCCAGATGAAAGTATTCGTCAAAATTATGCATACTAACGCCTTTCCAAAGGAGTAACAACTTAGAACAAATTATCATATTATCATAAACAACCTCTCATCAATAAAAGCATTTGTTTAAGGAATAAAGAAGCTTTAATAAGGATAGGTGGATTCCACCTCCCCTCCCCGCAAAAAAAAAAAAAAAGAGAGAGAGGTAAACTACCACAAAGCGAAAGGAGGGCAAGATCATTCCTCTTCAGCGTCTATGAATTCTTTCAGGCATAATCCAATCAGCCCAAAGCCTCAAAATAAGGTACAACATAATCCAAGCAAGAAATTTTTAACCGAAGTGTATGGAAGTAACTCTCAAAGTGCCACAACAAAAAGTGTATGGAAGTAACTCTCAAATAACTTTTAACCTAGCTACAAATGAAAATACTGCAAACTGCATATTTTCCATGCCATGAGAAAAAGCATATAAAAGAATTCAACTGGTCTAAAAGAAGAAACTAGCCCAAAAGGCCAAAGGGGGAAAATATATATAAAATTTTGCTAGGGAATGTATAAATGCAAATCAGGTGGAGGAATTCCAAATGATTCTGTGAAATTTGCCACAAAAAAAAGGTAGTTGACATTCTCCTCCTAAAGGAAAAAATACATCTATTCAGGAAATGTATTTTATAAAGGTTTAGCTGGTCTACAGCCAAAACGTATGCCACCAAAAAGTAACAAATTACTTTCGACACATTAATGCTACTGCCTATGGAACTTTAAACAACCCATGAGGAAGTTATAGGAAGACCACAACCAACATTATAACGTTCCAAGAACAGAAATCAATGGCTATTTATAACAGGGGAAAAAAGGACGAAGATTAGTTATTAGTTATTACACAACCAGTGAACATTGATATAACTTTGGAACATAAAAAACATGATTTGATAAGTATCAGGTGATTCAACTGAAACAAAAAGGAAAACATGGAATCAATTTTACAGAGATATAGTTATGAACTGCACGAGGAAACTTAAGCAAGTAGTACCCCATGGGTTCTCTAAGCACCACAACAAAGAATTACCTCTAAAAATATGCAAGATAACTCTTCTCTGTCTGCAGTACTTGCATCACTTGGGTTATCAGGGTTTAGCATTATGAACTTATCAACAAGAGAATCTAAATAATCAATATGTTTTGGACCTGACTGAATAGATTCCAGATGGATTAAGGCCTGCACATCTCATAGAAACAGTACCATGGTTAAATACAAATGAACATAGGTGAAATTAAACCCAATAGGGAACAGAAATAAAGGAAAAGCAAGAAAATAATAAACCTCCACAAGTGGTTTTGACAATTGGATATGCTCAAGCGCCTCACCCAATATTTCCTTAGCTTTCTCCATATTGCCAGCAACCTAACCAACCGAACATCAAACAAAATACAGGGCAGAATGTCATGCAGTGGCAATATAAAAACACTGTGGCCAAAAACATCTAAAATCAAAGTGCAGATTACCATTTTAATCTGTTTTCGAATAAAAATATTTATATAATGTCTATGGAAGTAATAAGTCACCCGCCTAGTGAGAAAAATAAATCCCTCTATCATACATTCTGATAATATGCTTGGTGGACCAATTGACTGACATTTAGACAAAAAATTTCAAGATACTGTTCACAGACTGCGCTCGAAACACAAGAACTTTCAACACATTAGTGATAAAATATTTCATTCCAAAAAGGGCGAAATTTAAATGAATGTATTGGAACAGATATCAATAGGCCAAGCATGTGATGTTTTCAAGAAAAGAAACAGGAAAATGTCTCACAATGCTAATACTGGAACCATGATTTCCATTAATCAAGCAGCTCAGAAAACTGTACATAGGAACAGCTGCTACTTATCGTTTCATGAAATCCAATATTGAAATTCAACAAACAATTTCTTAGTATGAATTCCTACAGGCATTTAACTCCATCGTTTAAATTAACAGTATTGATAACTGTATTGGTCAGGTCCAATACTGATATAGTCTTATAGATCAACCAATCTGCATCAGTATGGGACTGGATCGATCTGCGACATTGAGTGGAATCAAGGCACTTTCATATACTGACTGGTATGTATCGCTTGTATGTCCTTTAGACCGGATCAGTCCAATAATGATAGACTGGCAGATCTATATCACTATCAGATGATACTTTAAACATGTCTAAGTCAATACCTTGAAATCCCTACAACAAATATATTACACCTACCAGGTATGAAAATCGTGAGTACTGAACAAACAGCATTGACAATGTCTGTGACTGCTCTTTTCCCTTTTCAGTAGCAATGGCCTGTT
>JAUPMG010266464.1:0-19850 GCA_031762675.1 Pachysandra terminalis
CTAAAATATCACAATTTTTGCATAGCCTGCTAAATATGGATTGTTAAGATGAGAACATTGTATCAAAGTACCAAAAAGTTTATATTGGTGAATCCATTTCGATTAGCCAGGTTTCGAGCGAGATTGATTGCTCCTTCGCTATAATCAGTTCCAGTCAAATCAGAGAACCTGATTTCAAAAAACACCAGAAGTCGGTTCACTATCATTTTCAGCATCATATAACAATGTGATAGGCATTGTTTCTTCATTAGGATTGCACAAAAATAGTTACTCTACTACAGTCTCTGCAACGAGATTATTCTGTATGTGTGTGTATGTGTGTTAATACATATATTCATATATATACACACACACAAACTAGTGGATGACATGTGCAATACATGTGATTTGCAAGTAATGACAATGGCACAATGCAAAACACAATTCGATTGGAATTGCAAAAGAATTACTTTTGGGTGCAATATGCTGTTAATGGAGTTCAATTACACATGCATGAACATCTATGAATTTCTCACGCATGCACATGATTTTCTTATCAATACACTCATATTTAGCTAGAACTCATGAAAAGAGCACGAACATGTTAAAATCAACAAAAGCATTTGCCAACATGGTTTAAAGGATTGTCATATCCAACTTGGGATCGGTCCCCATCGAGATATGATCCCTATACAAGTCAAAGAAACTTAAAAAAAATCAAAATTCAGTCCGACTCTGCTCAGATTCGTTTGGATCCTCCGATCTAACTCGGCCAAGTCGAGACAGATCAGGCTAGACAAGTACTCTATTTTTTTTTTTCTTTTGACTTCTCATTTGGGATTGACTGTGGATCATCTGATCCTAAAACAGATCACTGATATAACTCAGGATTGGCAATGGGAACAATCCCCGTTCTGATCCCAAGTTTAAACACTACGTTCACCAGTGGCATGTCAGAATATTCTGCACCAATTATAAAGCCAATCAATGTAAAACATTAACACAAGCAAAATTTTCTACAGTACCCCTGCTTAGCAAGTTCTTGAAGCAGCAGACCATTCCCAGTTCCAATATCAAGTACACTCCAACTAGACAAATCTTTGTCACCCTCCTCAACAGATGCAGATTTGACATCTTCAGCAAAATTCGGCATACGACCTTGAGCAATGTCAGTGCATAACTTTTTGGTCCAAGATGCAACAAGGTCCATGACCTCAGCTCCAAACCTAAGAGAGCAAAAAGAAATTTCAAAGAAACCTCAGTACAATAGATGGTGCAATGAAATGCATTATCATTTTCTTTACGTTTTCTTTTTTATCAGAGCAGATTGTACAATGACCACTCCCCATAGGGAATGACTAGAATCGAACCCCAAACCCACACCCCACCTCTCCCCTCAAAACGTGGCAGGTCATGTTCAATAAGTGAATCTAACAGTGTAAGGCACGGATAGATTCTAACACTCCACAGATTCTTCTGAAAGAATCCTAAATTTCCTTTTCTTTATTTGCCTAATTAATTGACACCTAAAATAACCTTTCAAAAAAAAAAATTTGACATCTAAAATAAATTATTTCTATATTTTCCTAGAGAAAGCTTCAAGCTGGTTCATTTGTTCCCTTGTTGAAAAGTATACGAGACAATTCATTAAAAATATCATATGTATAACAGTAATTGACAAATGAAAATGATTGTTTTCTACTATATTACTAAATATACTGCTAAATCTGAGAATCATATTTTAAGATGTTTCCATCCATACCCATGTAAGATAATGATAGCAACACATCCATTTTCTGAACTTTCACTATGTGAAAAATTAGGTTTCAGACACATTTTATGCTGCTTGTATTGCTTTTGACGATCACTTATACTGCTTAGAGGTGATTCATGTACATTAGCTTAAGTAACTTTTTACATGTGTCAATTATACTTTATGTCAACAATATATGGAATTAAGATGATGTCTATATCCATACCTGAGGCATACCATTGATTTTCATATCGGCTTTGCACCCATTGTTTTCCACAATGGCTTTACACCATGATATACATCAAGATATCAAACAAGCTCAAAAGAGAGGGGAAACAAACTATATATATACCTAAATCTCAGGTTAAACCATCTTATGCAATTCTTTTCCAATATTTCTAAGCATTCATTTAATTAAACAACCGCATAAATAGTTGCTAAATAAACAGAGGGAGCCCAATTGGGTGATACATAAATCCCAGGAGATGCATAGAAGAATGAATAAAAGGCTCTACATTACATCCGAAGCATTCATAATTATAAACTATGTCAGAATATTCTTATTTTTCTTTTTTGGCCTATAATACCTCGTGGTTCAAGTATATATAGGAGGTAATAGAATGTAGTATAAAGCCAAAAATAACTAGTATAGCAAAAGCTTGCTTAACCAAGAAGTAGGTTCTAGTATAAACCATATACTAGGTATATATATAGCAGAACTATGAATCAAACCTTTTCATTAACCAGCACTTACCAAACTTCACCAGTATGACCTTGTTCATGGAAATTTACTAAGTCATCAGCATATGTAGCATCCCAATAACTCTGCAAACCTAACATTGATGTCTCCACCTCGGCATCTGGCTCCTCCTTGTCAGAACTGCTTTCACAAAATATTATTTTAGAAAACATATTAAAGATACTGATAATAAACATCACTTCATTGTTTCAACATGGTTCACTAACTATTTTAGGTAGTTTTAATTTTTTATTTCTAAGTTCAAAGTTCAAATAATTAATATCTTGAACTTACCTTTTCCCAAAAAAAAAAAAAAATTAATATCTCCCTAAACGCTTTACAGTACCCACAAAGAGAGTCAGTTATCACCAGCAATTTCCCTAGTCATAAATTTAATAAAATCTCTTCCTATATACTTTATAGTTTATACCTCAACAGTTCAAAATCTTTGCAAAAAGAAGGCAATACAATAAGGCTTTTTTTTTCTTTCCAAATGGAAATTCATAGAGAAACCAAATTCAGATCACTGTGACTCTGTAAATCTGTGTATTTACAAATTTGAAATTGCAGAGTTGCCCAACCATTGCAACCTCATAGGCTATTGCCAGTTCCAGCTTCATATCAAGTAAACTCTATCCAATCTTTTCAACATATCTTTGTCTTCTCAGTAATGCAGAACTTAAGAGATATGAAATCTCCAACACAATATTCTCATCAGTTACTCAAATGATTTGTGAATCAAATACGTAATGAACTCAAAATCACAACAATACCAGAGATCCTCACATCATATAGAGTTACGTCCAAATTTAATTCTAGGGCCTCAAGTTCCCTCTTTCCCGGAAGCCAAATCAAAGAACTAAGAATGTAAAGAACAAGAAAAAATATCTGCAGCTATGAATGACAAACCTGTAATCAGAAGAAGCTCGAAAGGTGCAGGCAGCGAGCACATCAGAGGCGTCGACATGCCGTTGCTCGTCATCCAATGTGCTACCGTAATCGCTCTTTATAGACCAGGAATCGGCAGCGACGGATCGGTCGTCGTCGGAAATCAGGTCGGCGGTGCTCGGTGCTCGAGTGTGCGAGAGCTCTGAGTCTTCCGGCGGGAATCGGAATCCGGCCATAATCAAGATTCGACGATGAAGAAGTAAAAGTAAGTTTAATTAGAAACCCTTAAAAGAAGAATCAGTGAAGAAAAGAAAAATCTAAAAAAAAAAACAAGAAGAAGAAATGGAGGATTTGCAAAGATGAAGGAAGGTCAGCTCTGTAAATTATCACAAATACGGAAGCGAAGCTTGCCAACTCGTAGTCGTAGGACTCGGATGGTCTGCTTTCTATGTATGGTGTAATGAAATACCCCCGATTATTACTTGAAATTACGATATTACCTTAGGCCGGACGGAAAAATTGAAGCTCCATTGAATGTTTGGTTACATGGGTCAGTTTCGCTGGATTTAATTTAAACACGGCCAGGAGGAGTAAGTACGTTTCAATTTCAGGAAGGCATTGACTAGTACTTGTGCTTTACCAATTTGGGTGCCTTAAATGTCACTAGCACTAGGTACGGTGAGCGGTTCTGGTTATCACTGACCTGGACCGGTACAACCGATATCAGTAGGAACCAGGACTGGTACAACACTCCGATGTTTTATTTATTTATTTATTTTTTATTTAAATTTATGAATAAAATGGTCTAGACTGATATGATCTGGATCGGTTTAATACTGATCGGTACCACTGGTCCAATGATTGGTCCAACCAGTCTAATTTCTTTTAATTTAAAATTTAAATAGTACAGTCAACATTTTGTACTGGATCGGGATAGGAGGGTACCACCGATCTGGACCGGGACCTGTCCACGATCCCAAGACTTTAAACCTTGTTATTGAGTCATCCACTTATTTGATGGTATGATTGAGAGATTAATTATGATTAATTTTTTTTTCACAACTTGGCAATGGATATAATCCTTTGGGTATGAATAGTTCATTGGTTTTAATGAGTGTTCTTATTTGAACATTTTGTTTGGATGGTAATACCTAGTGCTGAGGATCTATTTTCTATCGACCCCTTTACATGAACATCCTAGCTCTAATGCTATTTGAAATCTCAATCTCATAATTATGGTTTTGTTTGACACAGAGGATTAGAATTAAGTTATAAAATTATAATTCTAAGGATTTTGAATTCTCTAAATCTGAACTCTTTGGATTAGAATTTTCTTGTTTGATTACGACGATAAGGAATTAAAAATAAGGAATTAGGGTAGAAATTGTAAAACTTCTATATTCAGTTCCAATTAGAATTCTTTGGTACTCACGAAACTTAAGAATTATAATTCTTTATCCAATTCTAATTCTCTGGTCTAATTCTCAGCCCAATTCTATGTGGCAAATACAACTTTAATAGGAATTAAAGGAAATGAAAAACAATCAAAATGGCAAAGCTGAACATCTAAAACTCAAAACTCTTGTACGCTAATGATATAATGATTAGGATAAAGGGATAGCATGAACTAGGTTTGTTCTATCTTCTTGCTAAGAGAGAGAGAGAGAGAGAGTCTTCACATTGATAGGGCATCCCCTCAAAAGAGGGATGGGTGGAAGGGTCTGGGTTTTGAACATGCATCTCTCCTATTGAGGAGTGGTGGAGTGACCATTAGCACAAAGATATCCAAAAAGCGAGAGAGGAAAAAATTCAAAAGGCACCAATCCTAGGAGAATTAGATTGGTAAGTGTTGTAAAAATAAGGGTGAAGACAAGATGAAAGAAAGAGATGAATTTGGGGTATTGCACGTTATGTGAAAATTAGCAAGAAAATAAACTAAAACTTATTTGATATGATGAACCGATGCGTGACAAGGTCACTGTCCTTGAAGTCATATTTTCCCCATTTTGGATCATGTTCACAGTGTATTGAGTTTAGCAATCAGTCTCTAAGATTCAACGATTTTTCCTTCCGATAGATTGCATGGTTGTATCGGGCTAAGGACGAAGAATGTGTGTAGCACTTGACTGAGACTGTAAATAAACCTTATGAAGAACTTGTAGAATACTCAAAGACCTTGAAGAGAAGAGAAGCCCATTACCTTTTGATTAAGTACAAATGAGGGAGGAGAGGTCTCCCTTTTATAGGCCAAGAGCTAGCCGTTTGGGCCTTAATGAAGCTTAAATTACTAGATTAAATTTTTGCCTGTTTGGAACAAAACAGTCCAAAATGTTTTTATGTAATTAAAGACAAAAACGGTTTTACACTTCATGCAATATGATTTTATAATTAAAGAAAAGAAACGATTTTGTAATTAAGACTATTTCTTTTTTCAATTTCAAAATTGAATTAAAAAAGCACCAAAAAGAATAGCATCCACATTATACCACCCCAACCCAACTCAACCTGGCTCGAGCTCGATTCAACTCAACTCGGCACAGACGGTAGGTCGGCGACAGCGCGCGTGTATAAAGCACTCCCAAAAATCCCGCACAAACTAACACATTCATACTTCTGTTTATGGACCTTTGACCCATAAGAAGCTTGTCAATGCTTATAAACTTGTAAAAGAGTTTGGTGTGTTTCCAATGTGGGACTAACTTTAGAATGCAAAAAACTCATGAGAGAAACTTCTCACAAAGGAGAAAATGATGAGTTTTTAATCACCCTCCAACAATCCCCCACATGATTCAAAATTTCAAATACAAATTCAGTCAAATGCTTAAAAGAATATGATGCAATCATATCAGTGCCTTTTGAACTTAACCGATACTTAGGGTTTTTCTATACAGTGTTTACAAAGACGAGGTGAAATAAATTCTTGAACCTAATCTCTTTTATGTAAATCAACTAATACTAAGACCCATATCATACACTACCACGGTCTTCTTCTAGCGGGTTGACACATTTTGAACTTGAATCACTTGGATTTTCATGAGTGCTCTAGAGAGTCTGTCAAACTCTCAACAGAAGCGGTCCCACTTCACATTCACATAGCTAAAATTCATCAAGTATGTAATTGCAACTAAACATACCACCTATAAAAGAAATTTAGCTTCTACACTAGTTTCACATTTTTCGAAGTTCATATCACTTAGACTCTCTATTAGTCACAAATGTTTGATTCTCTTAATATATCATATGTTTGTATGTCCTAATACAACATACCACAAATTCAAAGAGTCATTCATATAAGCAGAAGAAGACACTTCATTCATTTCAGAAGAAACATTCAGTACAACCAGATCATCGTTACAATATCATTTTCCAAGAAAAATTCCATTCTTCATCATGATGACCTTATCTGAATCAAACACAAGTTTAATTCTAGCCTTCTTGAGCATTGAGCCAGAGACTAGATTCCTCCTTATTCCAGGGACATGCAGGACATCATTCAATTCCAGGATCTTCCCCGATATCATTCGAATCTGAACCTTTCCTGATGATCTACTCGATTCTACAAGATAAACTTGCTCTTCATCCCCCACAAATTTGTAGGAAGTAAACATTATCTGATCACTAGTGCAAGTATGTTTAGTGGCTCATGTGTCTACAACCCAGAATTTTGAGTTAGAGACAAAGTTCACTTCAGTGACAACAACAACTATTATTTCAGTATTTGTCTTGGTTAGATTGGTTTGATGGGGTTTTCCCGAGTTTTTATTTTTTTTATATTTGCACATAGCAACATGATGTCTTGGTTTTCCACAAACAAAATTGTTTCTAGACCCGATTGGTTCGTGGAATTGGGACTGGAACTGGAATTGGAGCCTTTAATTCCAATTTTCCCGTTTATGAGTGCATTAAGAAATTGGATTTCATATGCTACATGAATTCCACAAAATTCCTTTGTAGGTTATTTTTGAAGCTATCGAATTCACAAGGTGGAGGCTGTTAATTGCAATTCTCTACCCCATAGATTTCAAATGGAGATAGCAATGGGTCAGATCGGGTAATGTTCTGATTATGATATAGTCAACTCGAACCCATCTATTTAATACATGGGCCACTTGGGTTTGGACGTGTCCGTAGGTTTATAACCTAAACCCATCAATCCAACCCAATAGGTGGGTTTGGGTCGACCCTTGTTAACCCGAACCTGTTGAGATATCGAGTTGGCTCTAAAGGGTTATATCAGATTTTGCTAGAACTAGCAATGGGTCTAGTTCGAGTCGAGCATGTTAACGGATTTATAGTGTAAAACCCACCAATCCAACCAACCCGTTTATTATTCGGATGGGTTCCGGTTGACACGAATAAGAAATTTCTATTTTGGTCAACCTAAACCCACTAAATCCAGGGGCATGCATGACATCATTCAATTCCAAGATCTTCCCCGTTGTCAGCTGAATATGAACCTTCCCTTTGTCAGCCACAAATGATGTACTCGAGTCTGCAAGATAAACTTGCTCTCCATCTCCAACAAATTTTTAGGAGGCAAACATTCTTTGATCATCGCAACGATGTTTAGTGGCTCCAATATCTACAACTTAGAATTTTGAGTTTGATACAAATTTCACTTCAGTGGGACAACAACAACTATTATTTCAGTACTTTTCTTGGTCAGATTGGCTTGATGGGATTTTCAAGAGTTTTTATTTTTATTTTTTGTATCTGTACACATCAGCATGGTGGCTTGGTTTCCCACAAACAAAACAGTTTCCTTTGGGTTTTTTTAAATTTCTTTCTCTTGGAGGAATTTTTAGTCCCTTCTTCAGCCAAGTTGGCTTTTAACCTAGCATGGTTAGCCACATTTTCTTTTTTTTTTGGGATTCTAGAGTTCTCTTCTATACGAATGTGAACTACCACATCCTCGAGAGACATTTCTTTTCTTTTGTGTTTAAGAGAACTCTTATATACTTTCCAGGATGATGGTAATTTTTCAATTAGAGCACCGACTTGGAATGTATCGGGTAAGGGCATTCTTTCACTTGTGAGTTCATGAACAATTTTTTGAAATTCATGTATTTGGTCAGAAATAGGTTTATCATCAGTCATCTTAAAATCTAGAAATTTTCCTATTACAAACTTCTTAACTCCAGTATCCTATGTTACATATTTCTTTTCTAAACCTTCCCAAATATCTCTAGCATGTATGTAAGAACAATAAATATCATACAAGATCATTCAACAATGTATTAAGAATAAAGCTTTTGGACAACCTATATGCTTTCACCATTTGGTGTATTCGGTATTGTTTTTTGTGTCGGTTTCAGGTTCGAGTACAGATAAGGCAAAGGTTATTTCGAGTGTTTCAAATAGGAAGACAGTCTTGTGTTTCCACCTTTTATAGTTGCTACCCACTAAAGGTTTAATGGGTGGGTTAATAAGATTCGGATTTTGGGTGTTAGGATTGGGATTTATCATCTTGCCTCAAAAGCAAAAAAAATTGGTTTCAAGTTTGTTGCAAAAATAAGAGTGAAGACAAGATGAAAGAGAGACTAATTTGGGATATTATAGGTTATGCAAAAATTAACAAGAAAATAAACTTGTTAAGATTTGATTTCCAATCTTCCATAAATCATGGAAAGATTGGTATCCAATTTGTATCCCACTAATGTAGGATCTAGATTCATTATTGCTTTGTATATATCCTAAGATTTAGGATCTCAAAACAAGTAAGTCTGATGTAAGTTCCTATTTATACATGTAAATTGCTGTGTAAACATAAGAAAGAAATACAGAGAATACAACTCCAACGTTTCTGCTCATCTCTTTTGATATTCTATACAGTTTTTCATGGTATCAGAGCATTGATCTGCTCATCTTTGCATTCCGCACTCTTTGAATCATCTTCATGGCAGATCGAGATCTCGCTAAAGCTGTCAATAATCCAAAAACAAATTCTGGTGGTGATCAAGCAACTCAAAAATCTGCTAATCACACCATGATCGTTCCAACCATGGATCCATCCGATCCCTTATTTCTTCATGCCTCTGATCATCCTGGCATGATTCTTGTTCCAAAGGTTCTAAATGGAACCAATTATGCTATGTGGAGAAGATCTATGCTAGTGAGTCTCAGCGCTAAAAACAAGTTGGGATTCTTCAAAGGAACCATACCTACACCGAGTGAAAACGATCCCAAACATCAAGCATGGCAGCGCTGCAACGATATGGTTATCTCCTGGATCTTCAACTCGTTAAGCCAAGATCTTGCCAACAGTGTTCTCTATGTTGAAACTCCTTCAGAAATCTGGACAGGTCTGCAAGAACGTTTTTCACAAGGTTACTTTTCTCATCATTATCAAGTTCAACGTTCTATAGTTGAATTAAAACAAAATCAAAACTCTATTTTCTCTTACTACACTACGATCAAGACATTGTGGGATGAACTGAAAACATGTAGTCCACCCATTCCTTGCACTTGTGGAGGACTGAAGCATCTGAATGAAAAAGAAGAAAAAGTAAGACTGGGACAATTTCTTTTGGGTCTGAATGAGTCTTATTCTGCCATGAGAGGGCAAATCATGTTGATGCAGCCATTACCAACCGTCAAGAAAGCCTACTCACTTCTCTGTGAAGAAGAAAAACAACGAGGATTAATTGAGGACAAAGGCACAGACCAAACTCATGCCATGAATCTCAAAACTCACTCTCACTTCAAGCAACAAGGGTCTGAATCTCAAAGGCATGCCAACTCTCAGCCATGGACGTCTTCTTCCTCCAAATCACAAGCGGTTAAGAAACCACTCGTGTACTTACTATAATGGCACAACTCATACAGTTGAAGGGTGCTATTATCTGATTGGCTTTCCAGTTGGTCATAAGCTTCACGGCAAGGAGGTTCAACCTCCAAATCAAGCCCGAAATTTACTGCAAATCAAACAGAAATTGAATCTTCTCACAAAACAACGCAAGCTCTGAGCAATCAATTTAGTTTACACCTGAAGAGTTCTCTCAAATAAGGGCCTTTCTCCGTAATGGTAAAAACCCTCATTGTGCAAATTATGCAGGTATTTCAATACCCCTTTGTTCATCATCTACCTTACAAAATTCCAAACTTATTAACTGGATTATTGACAGTGGTGCTACAAATCACATAGCCTCCTCAATGTCTAGTGAAACTTTTACTTCCATGTCTTCTCAAGTAGCCTTACCAAACGTCTCCCATGCTAAAATCACTGGTGTTGGGACGGCTCACCTTGCACATGACAAACATATTAAAAATCTTTGTGTACCTTCCTTTCATATAAATCTTCTCTCTGTCAATCAACTCACATCTGATCTGAATTGTTCAATTCAATTTTTTCCTACTTTTTGTATTCTACAAGACCTAGCTATGAAGAGGATGATTGGCCTGGGGAAGCAGAGTAAGGGTTTGTACTATCTTGTGCCACACTCCGAAGTATCGTCATCACCAACACCACCAGTATCACATCATGTTTCTCATCCGTCCGACACCACTTGGCATCAACGGTTGGGCTATCCGTCCAAAGCTCCATCTAAGTTTTTGATGAAAACAATTCCTTCTTTTACGTTTAATACTCATCATTTGTGTGAAATTTGTCCTTTGGCAAAACAAACTAGATTATCTTTTCCGATAAGTTCAATCCACAGTATGCACTCATTTGATCTTATTCATTGTGATATTTGGGGACCTCATCGTATTGCAACACACGCAGGTGCACACTATTTTTTAACCATTTTTTATGATTACACTCGATTTACATGGATATTTTTGATGAATTTCAAATTGGAAACTCAACGTTTACTCAAATCCTTCATTACATTTGTTAACACACAATTTAATTGTCAAATTAAATGTGTTCGAAGTGACAATGGTTTGGAATTTACTTCAATGAAATCATTTTTTTTGACTCTTGGTATTCTGTTTCAAAGCTCTTGTACCTCCACGCCACAACAAAATGGAGTTGTGGTCGAGCCTTAAGATTTCAAGCTAATCTACCTTTAACATTTTGGGGAGAAAGCTTACTTACTGCTGTTTATCTTATCAATCAACTCCCAACCCCAGTTTTATATCACAAATCCTCTTTTGAAAAATTGTACGGGAAACCACCCACTTATACTCATTTACAAGTATTCGGTTGTCTTTGTTATGCCACAAATCTTCAGCCCTTAGACAAATTTTCCCCTCGTGCTTGCCGGTGAATTTTTGTAGGCTACCCTACTAGACAAAAAGCCAATCGCGTCTATGATATTGTCACTTGACAATTTTTTTCCAGTCACAACGTTATTTTTCATGAAATTGTTTTCCCTTTTTCCACTCAAAAACTTGACACCCAACCTGATCATCCGCCTTCATCTTAGTCTCCGATATCATATCCCAATTCAAACTCCACGCCACTTCTTCAACTCATCATACCAATCCCTCACCAGATCCGTCTCCTACCCCTCTATCACCATCACCTGTTCCTACAACAATCATGACGTCTCCAACCCACCCTTCACGTAACGAATCCTCTTTATCTGACTCTTCCTCACCATTACTTTCCCCATCTTCACCATCTTCTTCACCGTCCACTTCCACCCCTTCCCAACTAACAACTCCTGCCCCGGTTCTACGTCAAAGCAACCGACTGCGTCAACCATCAGTGTTATTATGAGACTTTCACTGTGGCCAAACTAGTGCAACATCTTGCTTCTCAGCTTCAGGAACGTCATCCTCTTCTCATCAAGGTACTAAATATCCTTTAGCACAATTTATTTCTTATGATTCTTTATCACCTTCTCATAAAGTTTTTGCTAACACCATCTCTAGTACTCTTGAACCTACTACATATAATCAAGCCGTTCTCGATCCTAAGTGGCGTGGGTCAATGGCTCACGAGCTCGCTGCTCTTGAAAACCAAAAGACATGGTCCTTGGTTCCTCTTCCTCAAGGTCAACATCCCATTGGCAGTAAATGGGTTTTCCGCATCAAGTACAACTCTAATGGCACAGTGGAACGTTACAAAGCCTGTATTGTCGCCAAGGGCTTCAACCAAACAAAGGGCTCGGATTATCATGAAACTTTTGCTCCAATGGCTAAATTAACAACTGTGCGTTGTCTCCTTGCTTTGGCTGCAATTCGCAATTGGCCCTTATTTCAAATGGACGTTAATAATGCTTTCCTCCATGGCGATTTGGATGAAGAGGTGTCTATGACCCCTCCACCGGGTCTTTGTCGACAGGGAGAGCAGCTTGTATGTCGACTGCATAAGTCCCTCTATGGGCTCAAACAAGCGCCCCGAAATTGGTTCGCTAAATTTTCAGAAGCAATCAAAAAGGCTGGTTTTACCCAATCTCATTCGAATCACTCATTGTTTATGTGAGTAAGAAGTTCATCCTTTATTGCGGTTCTCATTTATGTGGATGATATGATCATCATAGGAAATGATGCAAAGGCTATTCATGATCTCAAACTCTTTCTTCATCAACAGTTTCATATTAAGGATCTTGGTTATTTAAAGTATTTTCTTGGCCTGGAACTTGCAAGATCCAAAGCTGGAATTGTCATATCACAACGAAAATATATGTTGGAAATCCTTGACGATGTAGGATTTCTTAAAGTTCAACCAATTGATTTTCCTATGGAAAAAAATTTGAAGCTTACAAATGATGAAGGTGATCTCTTACTTAATCCATCTCGCTACAAAAGGTTAGTAGGTCGGCTAATATATCTCACAATCACTAGACCAGATATCACTTATTCTGTGAACATTCTAAGTCAGTTCATGCATGCTCCAAGAAATCCTCATTGGGATGCTGCTCTCCGCATTGTGAGATATTTGAAAAACTGTCCAGGACTTGGATTATTATTCTTTTCCCATAGCTCCTTGACACTAAAGGCATATTGTGATACTAACTGGGCTAATTGTCCTATGACAAGGAGATCGACTTCAAGTTATTGTGTATTTCTTGGAGATTCTTTAATTTCTTGGAAGATAAAGAAACAAAAAACTGTTTCCAGGTCTTCATCAGAAGCCGAATACAGATCTATGGCTGCTACAACTTGTGAGCTGACTTGGCTCAGATACTTATTTAATGACTTACAAGTATCTTCGGGGCCTGTCAAATTATTTTATGACAATCAAGCAGCTCTTCATATTGCTGCAAATCCTGTATATCATGAATGCACTAAGCATATTGAACTTGACTGTCACGTTGTGAGAGAAAAGATTCAGGCGGGACAGATTGTCACCAAGTTTGTTCCATCATCTCTTCAACTAGCTAATGTCTTCACAAAAGCCTTAGGCAGAAATATTTTCAAGAATTTGATGAGCAAGTTGAACACTCTTGACATTCATGCTCCAACTTGAGGGGGAGTGTTAAGATTTGATTTTCGATCTTCCATAAATCATGGAAAGATTGGTATCCAATTTGTATCCCACTAATGTAGGATCTAGATTCATTATTGCTTTGTATATATCCTAAGATTTAGGATCTCAAAACAAGTAAGTCTGATGTAAGTTCCTATTTATACATGTAAGTTGATGTGTAAACATAAGAAAGAAATACAGAGAATACAACTCCAACGATTCTGCTCATCTTTTTCAATATTCTATACAGTTTTTCAAAAAATTATCTGATATGATGAACCGAAGCATGACAAGGTCACTGCCCTTGAAAACAAATTTGCGCCTTTTGGATTGTGTACGCAATGTACCAGGTCTAGCGATCGGTCTCCAGGATTCAACGATTTTTCCTTCTGATAGTTACATGGTTGGAAGGTGATGTAGCACTTGACTGAGACTTGAAATAAAGCTTGTGAAGAACTTGTAGAATACTCAAAAACCTTGAAGAGAAGAGAAGCTCATTGCCTTTTGCTTGAGGGAAAATGAGGGAGGAGATGTCTCCCATTTATAGGCCAAGAACGCTCGCCATTTGGACCTTAATGAGGCTTAAACAGCCAGATTAAACTTCTGACCGTTTGGACCAAAACGATCCAAAACGTTTTTATGTAATTAAAGACAAAAACGGTTTTGCACTTGATACAAAGCGATTTTGTAATTAGGACTCCCTCTCTATTCAAATTCAAAATTTAATTTAAAATGACTAGGATCCACATCAACCCAACCAATCCAACCTGGTTGGTCGATCGGTCAATGGCAGCGCACATTTGAAAACCGTCATTGCAAAGCAAGCACACACTAACACGTACACACTTCTCTTTATGAACCTTCTACCCATAAAAAGCTTGTCAATAGTTATAAACTCACTCATGAGTTTGGTGTGTTTCCAATATGTAAGTAATTTTTTTAAAGTGCAAAACACATGGAAGAAACTTTTTACAAAGAAACAAAAGTGAGTTTTTTGAATCACCCTCCAAACGTAACGTAAGGACGGGGGTTCTTCTCACCTTAGGTTATAATATCTTTTTTTTTTGTGTTAATCACGTGGTGTCCCCACACCACATTGGGTGTGGGACTAATCCACGTTCGGGGCAAGAGCAATTACGGTAAACTCCTTGCTACAAGTGTTTCTAGTGAGATTCGAACTCCAGATTTACCTCCGGAGACGCCTACTAGAGCCCAGCTTGCTACCAGCTGAGCCACACGTCAGTGGTTTTAGGCTATAATCTCTAAAGCCGGCTCAAGAAGACATGATTCCCACAAGAGTTTTGTGAATAAGCTATTTAATAACTATTAATCATTATTTCTTTTATATTATTTTTTCCGTTTCTCCTTTTTCTATACATTTCTCGAATGGGCTTAATTTTTCTGATCCAGAAAAAAAAAAAAAAAGTCATAGAGAATATTGCAAAGAGATTAGAATCATATATTGAGTTGATGGACAAATGAAAACTACGGTTTCTTATAACTTTTCTTTCCTTTTCTTTTCCCACCATAATTTCACGCAGTACAATATGAATCCCTTTCCCAGGAGAAAAAATGTTTCTCTCTTTTACCAAAAATAGGAGAGCAAATAGAAACCACAAACTCATCTCATCTTGAATAAACTGGCTCTTCTGTTATGGTCTCTAATAAAGGTTTCTTGGACCTACACATAGATAACCTATGTTTCAACTCTGTCATAGACCAATCATCTTTCATGTCATCCAAACTCAATCTTGGCAAAGCTACCTCACTTTCCCCGTTACCGGTACCTGACACCGGCGCCACTCGCGCATCCCCGCTAGCCTCCGACAAGATCCTCACCTTCCCACCCGTAGCACACTTCGCTGCCGAATTGGCAGTGATCAATAAAGCACCCATATCAGCCGCCGTAACTACGGAATTCACTCTCTTCATAGGGAACATGATATAAACGTTCCCCAATTCCAAGTCTTCGTCGGCATTAAGCGCCGAAAATCTCCGTCCAACGTGTAAGGATCGCGAATTCACTAGGAAGAAGTTTGGTGTCTCGAACATAAGCTCGGCGGCCTTGACGGGACCGTCGAATTGTCGGATTTCGCCTCTCGGGAAGATCACTTTTGGACATCTGGATTGTTTTCCTGGGGTGGATAGAGTGCAAGAAACATAGTTTCCCATATGAGAAGAGAGAGATTTTTGACTTTGTGTTGAAGCCTTGAGGATAGAGAGATTGAAGAAGCTTTAGAGGGAGTTTGAGTTTGTGTTGGATGTTTAGATTTGAGAGGCTTGAGATTAAAGAGAGAGGAGTTATACATATATATAAACTATAACGGAATAAAGGTTGAAGGAGGAAAGAGAAAGAATATTCTAAACCAGTTTGTGATGGTTTGACGATGTAGTTGAGTCCGCGTGGGGAGAAGTGGGAAATAGGAGAGAAAATACGTTTCTCGTTAAGTAACTTGCTGTTATTTGCGTGTGGGACCCACTGCTAACATCACGCAGACGCAGTGAGATACTTTTCCATGCCAATTTCTCGGAAAAATCCATTTTCTTTATTTTTTCATCCAGAAAATGGAAGGACAAGAAGGTTAACCCATTCCAAGTGGTCCTGAATGTGAACTATGTGGGTTGACTCGTGACTCGACCATAATGAGCCCGACCCAGTCAGTGCAGATACCGGGTCATACAAGTTTTAAGTGGGGCCATGATGACTCGGCCAAATCGACTACGACTCGGTGTAGATGACCAAGTTCCCAAATGGGTTGGGTCTCAACTCAAAGCCTGTGAATGTGATAGCTAACTAATTGATATAAATTTTCAGAAGTTGCGTTTAAACTTAACAAAGGAAAACGGAGAGAGATAAGCATCTAATGTATAACTTAAGGACCGTGTAAGAGTCCACAAGTATAAATAAATAATCTTGTGAGAAATAGCAATAAAATCAATTTTGAGAAGGTGTAAGGGATACTCATTGAAGTGTTTAAGAGGACGAGAATAAAATGGAAAAAAACAGGAACATCCAAGGTATAAAGGATCGGTCCGGTTCGATACATACTAGGGTCGGAAAGTTTGGTCCCAAGGCACAATACAAATAATTGTATCGTGAAGTTTTGAACCGGACCGGTACAACGGGTATTGGGATCTGGACTGATTTGTACAACTGATCCGGTGGTTGGTACAATCGATTTAGTGTTTTTTTTTTTTTTTTTAAATTTGTGAATTGGATAGTTCAGACCGGTATTGGTCTTGATTGATCCAGTACTGCCGGCCTGGTTGGTCAAAAAAATTTAATTTGAAATTTAAATATTCGATCTAGCTTTTGATCAAATCAAATGGTTATTCTTCATCAAATAGGCTAATTTTTAGTAATTTTGATCTCTTTTTTAGCCACCATATCAGATGGCTAGATTAATCTATAGAAAAGCTTTTTTTTTTAATCCTATATTGGGACTCATAAGTTCAAGTGTCAACAAAATATGATGCCAAGGACCCTTATATTGGGTCTAAAGCCCCAGACCCTAGATCTTTGCCGAGAATGAAACGAGAATATCATGAAAGCCGAGACGCTGACCTTTGAGTCGTTGGGTGAGCGAGAGAGTATTCTCGTTCCCATCTAAAGCTAAAGGTTCTCACGAGACCGGCGGTGGTGATAGCCGGTTTCATTTACCGTGTGACGATGGTGGAGAGCAGCTCACCTTTACTGACACGGTCATGGGATCGTACCACTTAGCTTTCTCATTTTTATTTATATATATATATATATATATAGATAATTAACATATAAATAAGTGGCAACATGGCAGGTTAGAGTCGAACTAAGTCAAGTCTACACCCGACCGATCAAAGGGTTATCAAATCTTAATGATTAAGGGTGAGTTACCCGTTTAACCCGCCTTATTACCATCCCTAATAATAATAAGAAAAGGCTCTTGCACAATGCTTAGGCTAGGTTTACTAAACTCTTGGCAAAAATTATGGTGCCGAAAAAGTACTTTCTATGCCGGAGCAAGCGATGAAGAAATTTAGAGTTCTTGAATTCAAGGTGATTACAAAGGAATCTCATTAGGGATTTAAATAGAAAAAATAAAAGATAACGATAAATATAAAATTAACTCATCCTAATCTCTAATTCAAAACATTTCTAAATCTCTTTAATCAAATCTTCATAGTCTCGATCTTCTCTTTGAATCACTCTACTAAATCTTTTTGATTAAACTTCCGTCATCTCAATTTTTTCCTTGAATCACTTCTTGAATTGATAGGATACTCCATCACTCACCGTATTACCATACTCCTATGCATTTTCTCTATTAAGAGTGTCATATTTTGTATCATTTTTTTTAAGCAAAAGCATCGTATGAAGCGAATTCCTGTTTCTGAAACGTAGAATCCTGTTTTTAGCATGGGAATGCCATTTTAATACCGACCGTCTTCAATAAGTATACATCGCAATAATCAAATTCTTTAAAAAGAACCACACAATAGGCAGAGATTAAGTAGAAGATTAGGTTGAAGGTGCCATTTAGGACGAGGTAAAGTCTTGAGGCATCGTTTCAAGACCTGGGTTTGAAACCTGCCTTCATAAATAAAGAGAGCTGCTCGACAATTTACATGCAACCGAGACCTCAGATATTGCTCAAATTGTCTCTTGTCGGACACACGGAAAATAATTTTATGCCCGGACAGACTCAAAGCTAGACATGTTTGTGTTGTAATATATGTCTTGTATTAATTGATGTCAAGGTATATAACAAATAGGCTGTCCGGAATTTGGTCAGACTTGAGGGTAAGGACTAATGTGGGGGGGTGTGAACGAAATATGTTTCAACTGTCCAATTGAATGCAGACAACATAACCAAATTTAAAAAAAGAAAAAAATACTTTAATAAATGTAACGTTTGTAATGCTTAACACGTGGAAAGGCGAGAGAGAAGGTTTGGCTCACAAAGAACGTGAGTAACAGGCTAAAAACAAAAGGTTGAAGCAATGCTTTAAAAATGGGATCGGGCATTTAACCAGTTAAGAGGCCGGCTCGGTTCAATCCAGGCCGATCGGTGGTTCATAACCAGTGTAAAACTACTTGATTAAAGAAAAACAAATAGATAACATGTAAAATGTATGGTTCAATCCGGTTCACATTCGGTTTTACCAGATTGTACCAATGAGCCTGGGTTTATACCGACTCCATTATAATAAACATCTAAAATGTATGACAATGGCTCCTAAGTGGCCCATTGTCAAATGGGCTTCACCCAGAAATCTTCCCGCCAAAAGTCCGTATAAATAGATGACTTTTATAATCACCTAAATAGCATTTTAAAACTTCTTGTTGGATTTAAGTGATGGGACGACTCGGTTGACCCGACCTATTTAGGTCTACTTGGGTCTATAATTTAATGAGACGTCGATGCTTTATTAAAAGTGTGAATATGGATAACTCTCTCTTAATAAAATTAGAGGATAGAGTCCTAAGAGGAGTTTAGTTGAGTCTTATATAAATAGAAGACTCCTCCCTACTCAAAGTAAGTTTCACACGTTTTGGTGAGATTCCAACTAAAAGAATTTCTCTTCTCTCTCCATCTCTTCTTCCCTCTAGATCTGATTTTGCTATTGAGATTTACATACAGAGATATTGTCATTTGAGTGTGAGTTCATTGTATGTGATTCAAGTAATCACATATATACTGACGTGGGACGTTTTCTGGTTCGATAGAGATTTTTTGTTGCAGATTCGGACTCGTGTGCTACGAGGTACGTGATCTGAGTCGTCGTCAACCTTCACTTCCATATAAGTAAATAGTGACACATATTTGAATTTGATACCCAAGATAGTTCTTAAGCACTAAACCTTAAATTTTTTTTGATTAAAACATCCTTTAAGTTGTGTTTAGCACTATTTAAATAAGTGCTGATTGGAGCTTATAACTTATTAAAACACTTTTTTAAGCTATAAATGTGTTTGGTAACGATGAACATGTAGGCTGCGTTTGGCACGGCTTGTGCTTATGGATAACCACTCATATCCACATCAATAATAAACTGCTTATTTGAAGAAAATAACATTTGGTAAATACATTTATTTAAGTGCTTATGAAAGTTTAGGGATAAAATAGGTATTATAAAAATATTATTAAAGT
>JAUPMG010266473.1:0-19847 GCA_031762675.1 Pachysandra terminalis
TCACATAAATATATCTCTAAGACTAATAAGCATCAGTAATAAGTCCAAAAGTGCAAGTGTTACACACTTATCAGTAAGGTGTGCCATGGAAATCAAAGTTGGTTCCCCGTAGGTTCCATGCCCATTGACCTTTGATTCCAAAAGACCACATCCACATTCACTTGGCACAATCACCCAACCAAACCACCTAAAAATCCCCCAAACATACCCTTGTCACCTGATTGGCCAGTGTACCTTACCTCTGTTTATTTAGTTCCCTATCGGCAGCACGACCAAGTGCCAGTGCTTGCCGACGGGTCACGGATCAGCAAGTTCTGAACTCTCCAAAACTCACCATTTTGAAATAAAAATCAAGACCCCATCACTTATATTAAATACAAACATCTAAAATCAAGAACGCATAAATCAAAACACACAAAACATCTTTTTAAATGAATTAATCGGATCATCAAGAATTCAAAACCATCATTCACAAATCGGAAAAACAACTTTGATATTGAATGAGAACCATACAGAAAATGGACTTACTTTGATATTCACGAATCGGAGAACCAACTTTGATATTGGTGCTTGGTTTCTGATCCGAAACTTTGATCTTCTTCCTTTCTTCCTCTTCTTTTCCTCTTCCTCTTCTCAACTGCAAGAACGGCTAGGGTTTAGGTTCAGACCTAAACTTCTCTTCTTAAACTCTATAAGAAACTCTCCAAATCTGTCTTACCAAAGGATGGAAGGTGAGGGAGATCTTATGGAGGCTTTCCATTTTCACTCCACCTTCCAACCCATGGCAGCCACATTGCCCACGCATCCCTCAATGCATTCAATTTGAATTTTTGTTTTATTATTTCAATTAATACCTCATAGGCATTCTAATTAAACTATGAACCTCAAAATTTTTACTTTTTGTTTCAAAAACCACCTAATGTTTAATTTAGTTTTTAAAACCATACAATTAAATACCAGAAAAATACTCATTAAATTTTATAAATTCTTTTGATCATTATTAATTGAATGGAATATTCTTTTAGTGGATTTAGGTCATTACAAAGCTCAACCCCAGATAGACACCAACCCTTTAGGTACCATCATGGATGGAAGCTAGCAAGCTCTTTCTCCATAGGGTCCCTTAACACTTGACACAACAAAACTATGCATGTATGCATAGTCTTACTTGCTTACCTTTCATCGGAACCTGTTCCATCTTGGTCTCACATGGACCATTCATCACATATCATGCATTTCTTATGCATATCATCTCGGAACACCCTGTTCCATCACATACACATGATCTTCATGTTAAATCATCATTATATGATCTCATCATAGTCATAATACCCAATGCTCAATTCACATAGAAAAGTAAAGCATGGTCATCATACATCATATGTATTTAAACCATCATAAACATGTTTAATTGAGAAATTAATATCACATTCCATCTAATTAACATGTTAGAGAACTATCTGGAAAGTACAGATACGTTGGACCATTCATGTAATTCTTGGCTTGTCGACCCCCTAACCGAGGGTGTGGGTTTCGGCAGCCCTTTCAGTTTGCCGACCAAACTTCGGTGGACCAACCAAAACCTACTCCAAAAACACACAAAGCTTTGTCAAACCTTTAGGTTTACCGAGCGCTCACTTCAAAAGCCTGACCAATAGCCCAAAAAATTCAAAACCAACTTCAGCAGAGTGTTCAGTTTTCTGAGGGGCATGCCGAACCATGTCCTGGATATTTTGGCAAAACTTTTGACAATTCAAGTGGTATGTTGAAAGTCGTGAATCCCAGAAAAATTGATCATTTCAAAGATCAACCTTCTAACACCTTCAACACATCAAACAATCCAAAACAAAAACACTAACAACACATATCACACACACTTTATCATACGTGATCATACTCATTCAAATATGGTAAGTTGGGTATTCATTCACTCATCAAATTAGGCATTCAAACCATCAAATGAGAAAGCATGTACATAACCTATCCTCATCTATCATGTTCATTTACCAATCATTCAACCTAACGTATAAGCATGCATACAGTCATCTACACACCTCTTTCCTCACACCATTAAGTACAAAAAAATCCATACATGAAATAATGCTAAGAGAGAAACTCAAGGGACCTACTGCTCTTGATGATTTCTCAGAAATCTTTGCAGAACTTCTCTTTTTTTTTTTTCAATACTCAGCACCAAAATCCCTTCTTTTGAAGTGTTGTAGCTTTCTTTCGTGCCCTTCTTCCTCTTCTTCATTCTTCTTACCTTCATTCTCTTCTACAACACACATATAGAATAAAATCTCAGGTTTCTCTCCTGGTCGCACCTTCCAATTCTCTTTGGATAAGCGTGGATGATTGCACAACCACTTCCATGATAGTAGGGATAGAGGAGTCGTACACTCCTCTCTCTCATGATTCAAATTGAAATAGAAAGACTCAAATTCCCCCAAGGTTGGCTACATAGACCAAACTGTAGTGACCCTTGTCCTTAAATCAGGATTAATATAAATTAATTCTGATTTAGTATTATAATCCCTGTGAGAGATTATAATAGACTTAGGGCTTATAATCCTGAATAAGGGTTTAATTACTATAAGAATTTTGAAATAGGGCTTATATATAAATAAAAGAAAATTTGGGGTCACTAATGCAATTAATGAAATTCAAGGAGATTAGGGCCTTAGGCCCAACGTGTGGATCTGAAGGGGGTCATGGATTTGATCGTATGACCTTAACACTAATGAGGGCAAGTTGGTCTTTTCAATTTGAATTTCAAATCAACTATAACCAAATGAAGGGAGGGAGAGTTACTTAACTCCCTCAACTTCCTTCCAAATAGGGGGACGTGCGTATAAAGAAGGTTTCCAACTCCATCCCTTGTAACACACGAACAAGGGAGAAAACAGATTTGGGAATTCTGGTTTTGCTGAAGAAAGAAGAGAAAGGAAGAAAGAAGAGAAAGAAAGAGAGAAGATTGCTGGAAAGAATAGTAGTGGGGAGATCTCATTGGCTAGAAATCTCTGCAAGAATAATCTTAGGTAGGAACCCTTGGTTCTCCTTCTTTTCATTTTCATAGGATTATAATAATGATAAATATGGATAAAAGTATGATGATCTCGAAGTATGATCTATGAAAGAGTAAGGGTATGAACAAGAGAATGGATCAATATATGTAGGGTTTATGTCTTTTGATAGGAATGCCTATGTTATGAAAAATATGAAGAACATGTGACCTAATATTTAGTTTTATGCATATATATATATGTGTGTGTGTGTGTGTGTGTGTGTGTGTGTGTTTTAATACACAATATGGTATAATTAATGAAGTTAATGTGAAATTTAAGAGTACTATCTTTTGGTTGATGTTTTAATGTTGAAATACGAAAAGTATGATTGAATGTGAATTTTGATGATTTTCTGGAAATTCTACGAGCTTCGGCTCAGTTGGGGGTCGACCCTGAGTGGAACCGAAACTTCAAAAAGTGGGAAAAAGTTATTGGAAAAGGGACAGAAGGTGGGGGAGACCGAAAGGGGGACCGAAGGGGTTCGGTCCAGATGGGGGTCGACCGAACCCAGGGACCGAAGTCCAATAGGGTTCAAATTTTGTGGGAAGTTATGTGGTGAACTATTGAGGTTGTGTGTGGTGTTGGAATTCCATAATAATGTGTGTGTAGTAATTTTTGCAACAATAAGCCTAATTGCCTTGAATTGTAGTGTGATGTGGCATGATATGTTGCGTTCAGGTTATGAGTGTATATAATACTTGATTTGTCTGAGAATCGGTTGTATATGAGATACATAAGTTGTCACTACAAAAAATGAGGGTTTTAACGGCGGTCATATCAAGATCGCTGTTACATAAAGTTATCTCAGCGGTTTTTTAAAACTGCCAAGAGATAGTAGTTATTCATGGCAGGCTTCATTAAGACCGCCGATAAAGGTAAACTATTGTTGGCGGTCAAATAAAGACCGCCGAGCAATACCCCCCGTAAAAAAATCCCCTTCCACGTTTTCCTCCATCTATGACGGGCTTTAGTAAACCGCTAAGCTAAGAACACTTATGGACGGCGGTCTACAAGACCGCCGATAAAGTGTAAATTTCTTAAACCACGCAAAACCCCTTGTCTTCCTCTTTCCTGCGTTTGCTCTACGCCCTCTCCCTCACTTTCCCCTCTCCCTGTCGATTTGCTCTCTTCCTCAATATCCCGAGCAAGTTCAATCTCCATCTGTGAGCAAGTTGAAACAAAAACCAACAACCCTTTTATTTTCTTGGCAAAATCTCCATCCCGTTCTCAATTTGCGAGCGAGTTCAATCCCGAGCAAGTTCAAGAAGACAACCCTTTTATTTTCTTGGCAAAATTTCTAGGGTTTGTGATAAAGATCATATCTTCCTATTCTCTTCATTAGTTTTGTCTCGGTAATTTTTTTTATTTGTTGTCGATTGTATCGATTATGGTATATTTGATCTTCTTTTTTTTTTTTTTTTTCTAATTATCTGTGTTCTTTAATTTCTAGGGTTTGCAAGGAGGATTGATAGGATTTTTTAGTGCCTGTTTGTTTCTTCAAAGGGAAATATCATAGTAAGTATTATTATCATCTTATTTTTCATTTCTCTTTGTATGATAATAATCAAGGATTTCATCCTGATACTTTTTGAGTGTGCTACACTATCTGTCATTTGATCTTTAAACAGTTGGCTACTCTAGGTGCTTCATGCTTTTATTTTATCTTTATTATCCTTTCTATGATAAATTTTTGTAACACGATTATGTTACCGCCAGTGGTTCTTAATCATCTGTTGTACTTTACTCAATTGTTAAGAAATTTATGCTGCCATTAGTAATCAGTGCCTGCTCTTCCAGCTCGTCTACCCATTACACCTTGTTAGCCCTACTCACTATTTCTGTGATGTTTGTGTGTGTGTATATATTATGTAATAGAAATATGTTTACTTAATGCTACAATATGTTTTGTATGGTGGAAGCACGAGACAAGGTGTCTCTCCTTGGTTTGAGGAAAGGCATAACCCGCATGAATATCGCTAGTTAAGATTGGGTATGTATAATATTAGGTTAGGAGAAATTAATAGTTACTAGAAAAGCAAAGTGTGTATGAAAAATAGTCGAGTTTAGACCGAGTAATATGGGTGAATTGACAGATTATATATTCAATAGGTGGCTTGGCTCAGGCTTGTTAAAAAAAAAATTAGGCTCAAGGTCGGTCAAGCTCATTAAAATATTTTATCCTCAGGTTCGGCTCGTAATAAGCTTGGCTTGTAAAAGGCTTATGTTACATAAAATCTTAGATTAGTACAAATACATTGATATTATAGTTGATAATTGTTATTATATATAATATAATATATATTAACATACGTATTTAATATTAATGAGTAATATAAAATATAGGAATATGGACATATAATCTCATATACAAATCGAGCTCATGCGCAAGCCTAATTATAGAGCTCTAGCGTGGCTCATACGAGCCGAGCATGACCCCAAGCCAAGCTAGCTTGGCTCGTTGACAACCCTAATAAGAGGGGGAAAAATTCTGATTAGACTTGGGCTTTAGTTCAGTCCAATTTTGATTAGGCCTAAGCCCATGGCCTGGCCTACTAAATTGAAATTCAAACTCAATTTATTTCATAGGTCTGCGATCCAACTCCGTATCAGACTGGAACGATCTTCGATTCAATACCGAGGTTAAACACTATATATGTCATCATCATCATAATTAGGAGACAACTCGATTCGGTTTGTGTCGGGTCAACCCAACCTTTAACCAATCTTCTTAAAGGTCGATCGAAACTCAAACCAATCTGGTTTAAACTCCGAACAATTAAAACCATAATAAATAAGGTTATTTATTTATAAAAATATAAATTAAATAATTTAAGATGTAAAGAACAATTAACTTTCGTAATCTCTTTATGAAATGTATTGTAGTTAAGACTAAAAAAACTTAAATAACTTTAAAACCCATTTTGTAGTCTAATAAGGTTATATTATATTTGTAATAGCCCCTTATGGTTCTTTCTGTTTCTTTTATGTTTAGTTGTGCCTTTTGTTATATATTATTGTCAATTACTAGAAGGGTGTGTTTGCCTTGAAAAACGGAGATACAGAGGTGTTGGTGGAATTATTTGATAATATATAAAGTGTTTAATGCATTGTTCGTTTGAAAGGTTATATATGTGATTTGTTCTTCATTTTACTTGCTATGGATGCATTGCATCTTCACCAAGGGGATTGCAACTGTTAATAGGATATAAATATGAAGATGCAGTATCACACATATAACATTTTGGATTGTCAGATAGACAGTTTGGGATTAACAACTACTTTACTTGTTATTTTATGATTTGATTATTTCTCTTTTAATTTTGGCAACCATTTATGTATGTTCTTCAGATGCATAGTTTACTTGACTATGTGCTTCTCGATTATCCATCCAGTATGGGTAATCGAGAGTAAAATATGTCATTTTAGCTAATGTATTTGAAGAAATACGTAGTAATGCTGCCAAAAGTTTTAGAGAAATATTCCAATCATAAAATTAGGGAGTAAAATAGTTGATAATCCTGAATGGGCATAAAACATTATATAGCATGCATCATTTACTTCCAACTTATATCTGGTTTGAACATGCTCGTGCTGCATTGAGGTAGGTCTCAATTTTAAATTATTTGTGTTTATTTAGAATTTAATATTATAATTTATGCAGTTCATGAACATGTCCCCTCTTTACATATTATAAATGCTTCTTTGAATATTTCCATTTTAGATGGATAATTTGGCTTTATCTTTATATATTGTAGATGCTTTGAAAATGTTTGTAGTAATGCCTTCAATGTAATTCTATATTCTGTTTTTAAATATAGTAGTGGGTAATAGTTTAAGAGTTCAAACCATCAATTGATCCACCAAATTTTTTAATGGTTTTTTGCTCAGTAAGTGTCAAAAGAGGAGTGTAAACCACAGTAAGCGGTTACCCGGAACATAACCTGGTTCTCGCTAACTGATTGTGGATTGGATCTCAACGAGGAGCAGTTCTTCTGTTTGCGAAGTTGAACCAAACCCTCCGAGTTCAGGACTGGGGTTTACCTCATCTTTACCAAATCTATCAGTTTAGACTTCCATCCATTTCCCTATTTTTTATAGTGTTTGAAGGTTATTTTGCATTTTGGTCTGTTTTCTTCTTGTTGAAGTTTTCTAATTTTGATGCATGCAACATATTGAACGAAGAAGTTAGGTGTCGTTTAACTTGAAATTGCCTTACGTTATAGATAGGAGTTGGATTTCGTAAGCATAGGGCTAGTCGGGAATATATTGAAGGGGGAAAGGATTTATAGAATATACATTTGATCATGTGGTCATTTTGAATGAGAAGTTGAAATGTCCTTGTCTGAGTTGCAACAACGTAATATATCATGATAGAGATACAGCGTATGAACATACGATATGTGGTGGGTTCGATAAGAACTACGTCAGGTGGTTACATCATGGGGAGGAAATAACTTCTACGTATACCACAGAAAATTGGGCCCGTGCAAATTCTATAACCAGTGAAATGGATGATGGGATGGAATATTTATTACATGATACATTTGGAATCCCCAATTCATATAGAGAAGAAGATGCCCATACACAAACGCATGTTTTCGGACTAAATAATGAAACTGATAAATTCTTGAAATTAATAAAGGATTCAGAAAAGGAGTTGTATCCGAGATGTAAGAAGCATACTAAGTTATCATTTATTGTGCGATTGTTTCATATAAAGTGTTTATGTGGGTGGAGCAACAAGTCTTTTACCATGTTTCTCGACTTATTAAGAGAGGCACTTCTTGAGGGTTCAGCATTGCCGCAAAACTTCTTTTAAAAGAAAAAGATTAATTCCGACTTGGGTCTGAATTATGAAAAAATTGACGCGTGCCCTAATGATTGTATGCTTTTTTGGAAGGATATTGCTGATCGATAATCGTGTTATACTTGTGGTATGTCAAGATGGAAGACGGTGGATGATAATCTGGTTGGAAAGAAGAAGAAGACGCCAGTTAGGATCTTGAGGCATTTCCCTTTGAAACCAAGGTTGCAGAGGTTATACATGTCATTCAGAATCGCTGCAGACATGAGGTGACATAGTGACAGTCGCACTACAGATGGGGTGTTAAGACATTTTGTGGATTCACCTTCTTGGCAAGATCTTGACCTCAAGAATTCGAGTTTTGCGGCAGATCCTCGCAATAGCCATTTGGGGTTAGCGAATGACGGCTTCAATCCATTTAGGATAATGAGTATTGCGCATAGTACTTGGCCGGTCATTCTATGTTGTACAACTTGCCACCCTGGCTGTGTATGAAGCAGCCGAATATGATACGGTCCTTACTTATCCTTGGTCCTTCGGGGCCTGAAAATGATATGGACGTGTATTTGAGACCATTGATTAAACAACTGAAGGAGTTGTGGGAAGCAGGAATAGAAACTTATGATGCATCGAAAAATGAGACATTTATAATGCGTGCGGCGTTGCTCTGGACCATCAGTGACTTTTTAAGTTATGCCATTTTATTACATTGGAGCACGAAAGGCAATGTTACATGGGGCATCGTCGATTCATACGAGCTAATCACAGATTTCGAAGGGATAAACAATCTTTTGATGGTAGTATTGAGTCCAGATATGCAACAACACAATTGTCCGGGTCGTATGTTTTGAAATAGTTGGAGGTTATTGACTTCACTTTTGGGAAGACAACTGAGAGGAAAAGATCACGAGAAAGAAGAGATGCGGTATGCCATATAACTGGAAGAAGAACATATTCTTTGAGTTGTTATATTGGGAGCATAATTTGGATGGCATGCATATTGAGAAGAATGTTTGTAATAATGTCCTTGGTATGTTGTTGGATATTAATGGGAAGTCGAAGAATAATATAAACGCTCGTTTAGACTTGGTAAAGATGGGTGTAAGACAGCAATTACACCCACAAGTCCAATATGGCACAAGCAAAGTTTTCTTGCCACCTGCGTGTTTCTCCATGAACAGGGTCGAGAAAGAAAGATTTTGAACTGTCTTGAAGAACGTAAAAGTTCCAGAAGGTTATTCTTCAATATTGCAAGATGTGTCATTGTGAGAGATCGTAAAATATCAGGACTAAAGAGCCACGACTCCCATGTCATAATGCAACAATTTTTTCCAATTGCTGTAAGGAGGTCATTGCCAAAAAATGTTAGTTCTGTCATAATAGAGTTGTGCAACTTCTTCCGGGAATTGTGTTCAAAAGCCTTTCGAGAGCAAGATTTGATTCGACTTGAGGAATACATTTTCATTACATTATGTCGTTTGGAGAGGTTATTCTCGCCTGCATTCTTCGGCGTTATGGTGCATTTGTCAATCCATCTAGCTAGAGAAACAAGGCTAAACAATACTGATGGATGTATCCCATTGAAAATTTCTAAAATGTTACAAGATGCACTAACACATGTTTAAATTGTAGTATAAACATGTGTAACGAGTAATTGTGTCTTAGAGACAAATATTGAGGTACCCGACGATGTCATCTCACTAATCCACGGTCCATCATCAGTTGCGAAAAGTTTGAAAGGTTACATGGTAAATGGGTATAGATTTCGTATTGTAGACAAGGATATCGGATGGAAAAATTAGAATAGTGGAGTTGCAGTAACCACAAGTACTATAAGTTATGCATCCGTAAGAGACAGAAACCCGATCACATGAGAAATTACATATTACGGTCGATTAACGGATATTGTAGAACTGTCATACTCAGAACAATTAAATTTCATTATGTTCAAGTGTGAGTGAGCAGAGGTGATGGCACAGGGACGAGAAATTAAGAAAGATGAGTTCGGGTTCACACTTTTCAACTTTAACAGGTTGTTACCCGCACTCCAAGGTACTGATAAACCCTATCTTTTAGCATCTCGAGCAAAACAAGTATTCTATGTTCAAGACCCCAGTGAACCAGAGTGGCATGATGTAATAAAGACTAAACCTAGGGACTTGTTTGACATGGATGGCGATTCTACTGGTGTTAATGCTGATTTTTTTGAGAATCAGCCATTTGTCGATCAACGCTTAGATAGCACAAAACATCATGAAGATGGTAGTCTTAGTTTGGTGAGGGAGGACGTGCCAGGACAAAACATTGAAGATGGTGGTCTTAAACTGCTACCCACATCCCAACAACGGAATGAGCACAACACACCTCTTATTGACGATGAAGAATTAACCGAAGATGAATCGGATTTTGATGAAGATGCTTACGAAAGCGTCTAATGTAATTGTTTAAGTGTATGTTAGTACGTAGATGGATCGCCTATTGTTCTGTATTCAATCTAGAGCATGTTGCTCTCTACTAGATCATGTAGATGTCTTCGATTTTTCTTATTTGAATTATATGAAAAGGTGAGTTGTTTTTCTATGGTGATTATGAAATAATCATCTAGACTGTCCTTATATGAGATTTGTTAAATAAATATCTGGACTGTCTCAGTATGAGATTTGTATGTTAAATAACTATCTGGACTGTCCCGGTATGAGATTTGTATGTTATGTAGTGTGTGGACATGAATTGCATAAGATATGCATGTGTTGTGTGTGAAGTCCTGTAATAATCCAAACTAATATTAGGGGTTATTGTGTAATTAATCAAAAATAGGGGTTAATTTAAAATTATCTTAAGTTAACTACAGGTTTGACTTTGACTGTTTGTGATTGGTGGGTTGTACTGTAGGAAACTAAGTATATCACACACAATCATAACTCTTTAAGTTGTAATATGTGGCTAGGATTTTGTAGGAACACTTAATCTATTTTAATGACTAGGATTAATTAGAGAATTTAAACTAATCCTAAACCAATAAGGAACGAAGTTATATAATAACTAATGATTAATCAACTACAACTAGGACACTTAAATTAAAGACTGAGATTTCATAGGAATTAGTCAACCTAATCTAAGGGTAGAGAATTAATTTCTAATCCATATTAGATAAGGATTCCTAGAGCTCTAGAAACTAAAAATATAAACTATAAATACAGTAGAGTTGGACGTAGGATCCATAATTAAGAAAAAGAGAGAAGAAGAAGAAGAAGAAGAAGAAGAAGGTACAACAGCTAAAGCTTAAGGAATTGCAGAAGTTGAACTTGAAGAAGAAGAAGAAAGGTGTTTTACTCAACACCAATCGATAAACCAAGATAAGTACTCAAGTAAAACTTTATTTTAAATATGAACTAGGTATATATGTCATATTCATTGAGTATGACATAGCATATCTCTGTCTTCTACTCCTTAATGAAAACATGATAAAAGATATAATTTTCTGGGTTTGAATGTCATGCCAAGATCAAGGTGAGTTAGTATTATATATATGAATTAAATTTATTAGTTTGGTTCGAACTTCAAATCCATTGGATGTGTTTTGATAAAATTTTGGGGAAAACGAATATGAAAATTATGAAATTCTGGGAAATTTCGTGAGATCGGCACTCTTGATATACCGAGAAGGTGTCGATCACACTATTGGGTCGTGTCGGCAGACTGTCAATATACCAAGAGGCTATCGACCACATGTATGTATTTTTTTTAGATTCTGGTTAGTATGCCGAGAGGGATCGATATACCGTGAGGCTACTGATCCTCTCTATGCATTTTTATTTGATTTACTATTTAGTGTGCCAAGGGGGATCGGTATACTGTGAGTCTACCGAAATCTCTAGCACCAAAGTAGATCGACACTTAGGGTAGATTGGGGGTATACTGAGATTTATGAAGTTGTTCCGATTGAGGTGAAATTTTACAAGCACATTTATAATACCTTAATTAGACTATATGTGGCATTGGAATTTAATTTTATTGAATATTTTGCATATGTGACCCATTTGAGGAAGATTTGCTATGATTGCCCAAAGGATGAAATTTTGATTTACATTGCTATGACTTTAGAACTCATTGTGATCATGTTTTATATCTAAAAATACATTTGCTCATGCACACAAGTTATTTGATTAGTGAAAGTGCACGTAGTAATTACCTAAAGGGAGGGTGAATAGGTTTTACGCCGATATGCAGAATTATTTGGGCCCTTTTGATAACCTATTTAATTATGCTAGTTGTTTTAACAATTACGGGGAAATTGAAAACAATACCTCACATATGCTGATAAATATGCATACAAATATATGAAAATAAAGTATACAGGCAAACCAATCAACACATGAGATTTATAGTGGTTTGGCACCCTGTCTTAGTCTACTCTCTTAAGATACCACCCGCGGGTCTCAAGGATTTCACTTGGTAGGTTTTGTTCACTACATCTCACATCCAACCATACGAAGAATTTACCGGCATTCTCCAAGCCCTTAAAAGGGTTTCAATGGCTCACCCCAAAAACCACTATGAGGTTTCCCGGCTAACCTCCAACCACCACGAGGCTTCACGGCTAACTCATGAAAACCTCAAACCGTTACAGTTTTTAACCTAAATTAAAAACAGTAAAAGGACAACATCTATGAGATTTTTCCCCAAGTGAACATCGCCTGTTGTGAGCTTGAATTCCTGTTTCGCGATCAAGTTCCTTGCTCATTTCCGCCTTGGATTTCGTCGTTGACGCTTGACGGAGAAGAGGGCCTTATAACCCTAGATTTGTGTGTGTGATATGATCTTTAATGCATCACAACAAAGGGTAAGGACGTGAATCTCAATCCTTCGTCTTCAAATTAGCTGACATAGAATATCAATTCCATTATGAATGGGAAGAAGATGGAAGGAGAGGTTTTATCTAGCCTAAAGGAGAGTTGTCTCCTCGCGTTTAGATCCACAGCTCTTATTTATAGAGTTTTAGAATCTCGCGGCCTCTGGTCAATCGTTCAAAATGGTCGGTCGACCGGTCCACCGACTTACTTCAATTTGAATTTCAAACTCACATGTCAAATGGAAAGACCAAAATCGATCAACCCTTTGAGCCGCTAGCCAACCGGACCTTTCAATCGATCGGCCGGTAGCACTCAGGGTTTTCAAAACTGACTTAGGGTTTTGAGTGACCGGTGAGCTATCCGATCGATCGGGGGTCGACCGAATGCTCTGGCCAGTCAACCGGACAACTTGGCCGGTCAACCAAGCACGTGTAGATCGCACAGACTAGTACCGGTCTGCTATGAGATCGGCACAGGAACCGATCAGTCGGAGACCGACCAGACACCCTGGTCGATTGACCGAACACTTGGTCGGTCAACTGGTTCCCTTGGGAAAGCTTAATTTTACAATTCTATGGCTATTTTTCCCAAGGTCCATCCTTCTTCTTCAAATTAGTTATTTCCTTGGTTTGATTATCATATAAGGATCAAGGTACGTTAGGTGAGTTGTTATATATTTTAAACTATAGGTTTTTCTCAGATTTTGGTTTCATGATGAATGCTTTAGCTGAATTTTGCTTTGAAGGACATTAGTGGAGTTTTTAAGAATTTTCTAGGAATTTTCTCAAGTGTCGGTCACCTGTCGGTCAACTACCTGACCAGTCGAGGCTATTTCTGAGTTTTTTTCGTCTTGGGCTAGGCGACCGAGGGGACCGACCCAGGTCGGTCAACTACGAGTCAACCAAGCTTCTTTGTTTTTAATTTTAGGTCACTGGTTAGGAAACCAAGGAACTTTGATCGACCACGAGGTCAACCGAAACCTGTGTCGGCTAGGTCGGGGGTCGACCTCCAATTTTCAATATTGTTTGGTCGTCATGAAATTTTACCAGCATATCTAAAATACCTAATTGAGATTTTTTTTTTTGTTTACAGTAAGTAATTCAATAAAGTAGGGAAAGTGGGGGAAAAAGGAAGAAATAAGATTACAATCTGGGATAGAGTTTCCCACGAGCAACATTTGCCACAATGTCTGATAACCCAGTAGGCAAACCATCATTTACCTAATTGAGATTGTTTGTAGTGTTAGAATTTGATTTTGACATATATTTGACATAAATTACCTGTTGAGGAGAATTTTGCTATGTTTGCCTAACAGTGTATTTTTTATTTTGATTCTTATCATCTTAAAGCATATTATGATCATAGTTTATAGATTATATTGTACTTGTTCATATACACAGTTGATTGCTTAGTTAAATGCACAATTCACTTTGCACAACATATGCATATGGAGCATCTAGACCTTAAGTGGGTCTAATGCATTGACTTAACCCCATAATTCTATTTTTCTGGAAATTATAAATATAACCGAGAGGTATTGTAATATGAAAACTATAATATAATTGAGAAAATCCCGGATGGACTATTTTGCATGTGTTGAGGGACTCGTGATCATAATAAATCAAATTTTATTCTTGTCTTGCGAGGCAAATGCTTGTCTTGTGGACAAAAAACCGTGTGAAATTATGTTAGTATATCGGGTAATGTATGGTTCACAAGGAACAATTCACATTGGTGAATCCCTGGGATACGTCCCCGTGATCAAAAATAAGGTATGTAGATTGTGCCCATTAGGTTGGATGAATCCCTAGAAACTGCGATATGCACGTACAATAACCCCTATTCTGGTCGTGTATTCGGGGGATGGTTTTCATCTTGGATAGCCAGGGGTTGGATCGAGTATGGGACATACACTATTCGAATGCCAAATAGCATGCATATTGCATTTTATCTAATTGTGCTTGAATCACACGTGGTGATTATATATATTGTTGCATGAGCATGCATTGCATTCGCCAATAATTGAATCAGCATATCATATTGCATTGTACATCACAGCATATTATATTGTATATGCTAATATTCTATTTTTGTCTATGAGAATACCAATAGATGGTGGATTTATCCCTAACTCATTCTTAAATATTGTTTTGATTTGTTTACTTACAAGTTAAGTGTAACTTACACTTTCAAGCAACCATATTTCAGGATTTATAGATGAAGGACAACAGGACTATAATGATCAATATGGAGGACAAGAGTGCCATGAAGATATTAGTTTTAATAAGAACATTAAAGGATGACTTTAGTAGATTTTGTCGTAGGATTTATTGGCTTTTATGTTTTTATTTGATTTTATCATTAGTTAGGATTAGATTTGAGTAGTTGGTAGGATTTTGATTGAAGCATGAGATTATAAGTGGTTTATTTCCGCTGTTTATGTGATTGGATATGTTTAAGGTATTTTAATTCCAGATTGTATAACTATTTATTGGATTCAATGTATTTGGTAATGTATTGACTACCACTCCCATGTGGAATGGGGTGAGAGTCATATTTCGAATCTTTAGGGACTCCAATGAGATCTCTAGGTTTGGGATGTGACAAAGCGTCTCATAAAGTAATCACTCTTGAATCATCATATGTGCCATAATACTTCTATGCTTCCTACTTGACCTATCTACCACTATATTGGCCTTCCCTCGATGATATTCTAATGAAAAGTTATAATCATTAACCAATTCCATCAATCTCCTCTGCCTCATATTCAATTCCTTCTAAGAAAACAAATACTTCAAACTCTTGTGAGCAGAAAACACTTCAAAAGTCTCTCCATTAAGATGATGCCTCTATATCTTAAGAGCAAAAACTACTGCCACCAACTCTAGATAGTGAGTGGGATAATTCCTCTCATGAATTCTTAGCTTTGTCGAAGCATAAGCAATTACCTTTCCTTCTTGCATCAAAACACATCCTAATCCTGACAAAGATGAATCCGCATAGATCACAAATTTCAGTCTACTTATAGGAATAGTTAACACAGGTGTTGTTGTCAACCATTCCTTAAGTTCTAAAAATACCTTCTCACATTCTTCACTACAAATAAACTTGAATTCTTTCTTTGTTAATTTCATTAACGGTATTGCTATATGATAAAAACCTTGAATGAAACATCTATAGTAACCCTCCAATCCGATAAAACTTCAAACTTCTGATATGTTCTTGGGTTGTTTCCAATTCAATACCACTTTTAGCTTCTATGAATCCACTGAAACTCCATCCTTAGACACCACATGTCCAAAGAATTAATCCTGACATGATCTGCATGCTCTTCCTTGGTCTTAGAGTAAACCCATATATTATCCACAAACACTACCAGAAATTTATTCAAATAAGGTCTGAAAATACATTGCATCATGTCCATAAAAGATGCTGGAGCATTAGTCAATCCAAATGGCATAACAACGAACTCGTTGATCAAACAAGTCTTCGATTATAGGAAGCGGGTATTTATTCTTCAATCTTACTTGGTTGAATCTTCTATAATCGATACCCAATCTCAAAGATCCATCCTTCTTCTTAACAAATAGAATTGGTATTCCCAAAGGTGATGAACTAGGTCTAATGAAATTAAATTCAAGCAACTCATCCAATTGAACTCGCAATTCCTTCAACTCAGTAGGTGCCATGCGATACGTCGGTATCGCAATAGGATTGGCACTGGATGTTTAGTCAATACAGAATTCGATCTCTCTCTTAGGAGGTAATCCTGGTATATCTTGGAATATAGTTCCAAATTGACACCAAAGGAATCAACTCCCAACCAAGCTTCTCTTCCACTAACCATAAATCCAAAACTATCAACTGGTTTAGCATTCTAGATCGTGGTCTTCTAATCTTACTATGTTTCCTGTAACATAAAAGATATGATTCTGTTAGGACATTCTATCTGTATGTGATATACAATTAGCCAATCCATACCTAGAATAACATCAAACTCCTTCATATTAAGATATATCAGGTCTATAGGTAATGCAAACTCACCTACTACTACTATGAAAGACTTACAAACCGTCCCTAGATATACTGAACTTCCTATTGAGTTCACAACCTCCAAACCCTTCTCCAAATCTTCTAAAGGTAAACTCAAACAATCAACCAATGAATGTGCTATAAAAGAATGATATGCTCCTGTGTCAAATAAATCTCGTCTTGTAATGTGAGAAATCTAAACAGTACCTTTCAGGCCTTGCTGCTGCTCTAAGACGTAGACTCTTCCTTGTTGATGTTGAAGTTGTTGTTGTTGTTGTTTGTAATGACCGGGCCTAGAAAATCAACTTAAAAATTTATAATTTAAGTATTTAAATGAATTAAAAATTATTAATAATAGAAATTATGAATGTTGGGCTAATTTGTAATTAAGAAAAAATTAGGGTGTTTTGTGTTATTAGCTATTGACCAATTGGGTTTTTGGACTGAACTAAAAGGACCATGACTAGTGCAAGTCCGTTGGTTGGATCAGATCGTTGGACCCATGTGGTCCAACCACTTTTGATTGGGGTAGTGGAGAGGATTAAAAACCCTAACAACCATTTTTCTTATTGTACTATCTTATCCGTACCTATGGATTGGAGACAAGTGAGGCTGGCGTTTTGTGTGTGTGCTTGGGTGTACTATAGCTGAAGAGAGAAGTAAAAGAAGATCCCTGCTATCATTCTTCAACAGGTTTGCTATCTCATATCTCTAAGGTAAAAGGTGTGTGATTTTCCCTTTAGAACTTGTGGAGCATGATTCATTGAATGTTCAGATCTAGATCCAATATGTTTAGCAGTAGACGATGATTGGTGTATGAAAGTATGTTCATCATAATAGGATGTTGATTTATTTTGATCTATTTCAACGTCGATAAATGTAGGATTTATGAACTGTGTTGATATAGCAAAGATTATCATGCTTAGACTTAATAGGAAAACGTGGTGAAGTATTCTTATAATTTTATTTTATGACCAGGGCATGATGAGAATCAGTATTAAACTACTGGGAATCATTTAATGCACAGTGTGGTGATTGGAATCAACCCACGAATTGGAAACCCACTACTGTAGTTTCTTTGTCATATGATTAATGGTTCTTAAGATGTATGATTCACATGTTATGTTATCATGCATTAATTTATGCATATTAAAGTATGAGAAATATCCTATGAGAACAGTGATTCTCATATGCGTGCCACTGGATTGATATGTGAAAGGTTCTCTACATACACATGACATGAAGCACTTTTTATAATCTAGGCAGTATTAGGATTATATGAGATTATCTGGAAAGCATGGAATCAACCTTATGATATTTAGAATCAAATCAACAATGTAAAATCTACAATTACAAGTTTTTCTTTTATTCTATAACCACTAGATGTTAAAAGTATGATGTATATGTTGTATTATAATGCATTGAATTATGCATGAAGGTGGAGAAACAATGGGGGTGGAACATATGCCTAGAATTTACATGTTACATTATCATGCATTAATTTAAGCATGAAGTATGAGAATTATGACATGAGAATAGTGATGAGCATGTACATACCAATATGTGAAATTTCTCTATTATTCGATGATGTGGTTGTAGAATAAACATTAAATGTTAGTTGTTTGTGGGTTTTAAATTTAGAAGTTAAAAGGTCAAGAGTTTGTAAGGTGAAAGGTCAAGAGTTTTTAGTTGCTGAAAAGCCAAGGGGTGATACTAGTTGAAAGGCCAAGAGATAGTGGTCGTTTATTGTATTTATTGTTTTTCAGTTTTTAAAGTAGTACCTAGTGTCTATATAAAGGCCTTGTAGATCTCTTCTAAATTACAACTCAGAGAAGTTTCAAAGAAACGTGAACAAGTTTTGTGCTCCTATTTTTCTCTCATTCAGAGTATTGTTTGCTCCAGAAAGTTAAAGTTGTTTCATTTGAGTTGTCAGTGCTATAGGAATATAAATAATATTCCTTACAAGCTTACAAGAGATCAAAACATTTAGAAAGATTACAAAGTGATAAGGTAAGTTTAGGTGGCTCGTTTCTAACAGTCAAGAGTGATTGTTATCACTAGCCGTTGGAATGCTTCTAGCTGTTGGACTGTTATCACTAGCCGTTGGATTGCTTCTTGTGACCGTTGAGGTGGCTGCTGTGTTTTTGGTCGTTTCACCCTTTTTCAAGTTGGAGGAATGGTTGAATATACTCCTAACTTGTCTCGGAAATAATTGAATGGTAGTTTGGCTAGCGGTTTTGTGAAGATATCCGTAATTTGTTCGGACAAAGGAATATAGTGAGTAGTTAATACTCCGATCGCAACTTTCTCTCGCACAAAGTGACAGTCAATTTCTATGTACTTTGTGCGAGCGTGAAAAACGGGGTGGATTGTCATGTGGAGAGAACTTTTGTTGTCACAGAAGAGTTGAGGCGGTTCATGAAGTTTGATTCCGATGTCTCTAAGTAGGAATGTCACCCAAACTAGTTCTGCTGTGGTGGGTGCCATTGATCTGTATTCTGGTTCTGTGCTTGATCAGGAGACAGTTGGTTTCTTCTTTGATGACCAAGAGATACAATTGGCCCCTAGATAGATGCAGTAACCAGTGGTGCTTCTTCGAGTGTCTGAACAGCCGGCCTAGTCTGTGTCACAAAACCCGTATAATTTGAACGGACTTTGGGCCAAAAACTTGATGCCATAGTGCATTGTTCCCTTCAGATATCGAAGTATTCTTTTTACGACTTTCATGTCCCCTTCTCATGGATCTTGAAGTTTTTGACATACTTTGTTGACAGCTTGAACGATGTCAAGACGAGTATAGGTCAGATATTGCAAGGCTCCCACAACCCTTCTATACTCCTTTTGCTTCGATTTTCTTCATATCTTGAGAGGTAGCAAGAGGTTTGAGGGCCATCGGAGTATTGGAGTGAGAGATTTCCAATAGTTTGGCTCGAGTCAATAAATCCTTAGCATATTTATTCTGTGATAGCGTGATACCTCCAGAGATGGGACAAACCTCCAATCCAAGGAAGTAGTGTAGATCACCAAGGTCTGTTAGAGCAAACTCCGAGCTTAATTTGAGGATGAGATCTTCGATGAACTCATTGTTGTTTC
>JAUPMG010266482.1:0-34257 GCA_031762675.1 Pachysandra terminalis
CCCCCCCCCCCCCCCCCCCCCCCCCCCCCCCCCCCCCCCCCCCCCCCCCCCCCCCCCCCCAGTACTCTGATCCAGGCATCGCTAGGAAATTTCCCTACATATTTTCTTTCTCTATTTAAAGGTCTAAAGATGATCATCAGTAGAATAGAGAAACTACAGAGAGATTTCTTGTGGGGGTGGTGGGAATAGGAAAGATCACTTAGTAAAATGTGAAGATACGTGTAAGGACAGGAAAAAAGGAGGTCTCAACTTGGGCAATCTTCAAACTAAAATCGAGCACTCTTGGGGAAGTGGCTTAGAGATTCAGTGTTTAGAGGGAGGCCTTATGGCGTATGGTTGCCAACTCCAGAGCAAAAGTACACAGCTAGCCCTTGGAAGGCCATATCAGCCTATTCCTTGATTTATTTAGTTGAGTGAGATTTTCTGTTCGGTTTGGAGTCGGTTCATTTTTGGTCTGATTTGTGGAGTTGAGTCTACTCTTGCCTCTCGTTTTCCTAGAGTGTTTCGTTTCGCGGTCTCCCAGGACTCCTTAGTTTTTTAAGTATTGAGTTGGTCCCTCACAAGTCTCTCTGGGAACCTCCTTCATCGGGATCCCAGGTCGGTTCATATAAATGAGTTGGCTTCCTTGTTCGATACTCTTAGAGACTTTGTAATTGATGAGTCCTCTTCTGACTCTCGGGTTTGGTGTCCGGACCCTAGTATAGCATTCTCTACCAAATCCTTCTTCTAGCCTTTGCGTCTAGATAGAGTCCCCCCCTCCCCCTTTCTCTACATTTTGTGTGTGTGTGTGTGTGGGAGGGGCTGGGGTCCCCCCAAAGTAAAAGCTTTCGTGTGGACTGTCCTATTAAACAAGATTAACACCACAAACAATCTTCAAAAAAGGAGAGATTTCATGGCCTTATCTCCACAGGTTTGGTCTATGTATGAGAGAAGGGGAATCAGTGGATCATCTATTCCTCATATGTGATTGTGCTGTACATATATGGGTTTTCTTTACTAGTTTGGCTAGAGTGCAGTGGGTTTATCCAAGATCGGTCAGAGACATGCTTGGATAGTGGTGTTCTCGTTCCTAGAGAAACGTGGTCAGTTCCTATACATAGCAGCATTTTCTTGCCATCATTTGGGGGATTCGGGGAGAACAAAACGGAAGAATTTTTAGGAGAAACAGAGGTCAGATGCCATCATTGAGTCCATATTGGGTATGGTGGCTTCATGGGTATGCATTCTACCGGTGTTCACGATCCTATGAACCACATGTTTTATCTTGGAAAGTAGCCACTTTTGTTATGATGGTTACGTTCTTGGCATCTTCTATGCAAACTTTCTTTTGTGAAGAGATGCCAAGATTTAGGTTTGCTGAGTTCGGGATTGTTCCTGTTATTTGCTGTTTTTGTTGTTGTTGTTACATTGCTGTTTTACTGTTATGCTATTTTATATTTCTTTTTCTTTGGATGGTTTGCCTTACGATGTTCATTTAAAAAAGGAAAAACTATTTTATAAGATATGTTAAAGACGTATCTTTCCCGATCCTGACCTGATCGAGTTAGAAGAAGGTTTGGTATAGGGTGGATTTATATAGGAGTGGGTTAGGGATTGTCAGCACCACTGCAAACCCATGCTGTTGACATTCCTAATCCTATGGAAGAGTTGCATCATAGAAAACATGTGCTATTGGACTAAGAAATGCATTTCCCTTGATATGATTGTGAATGCCATTATACCCATGAGGCTTAAAATAGTTCTGATTCACAAATCAGTTATTTTCTTTTACAGTTTTTGTTTTACCTTCTAAGTAAAGAAAGTTAAAAATTATATTTTTATTTTTTCCCAACACTGCGCTCAATTTTTTTTAACTGATTTAAAGTTTTTACTTCATTAGTTTATGGAATGTTATAGGCTTATAGCTTGTCAAACTGTTCTAGTCATTCAGTTGAAAATTACCACAATTTCCTTGATATTACTATGGGTGGTGTTGTATGCTGCCACATGCCTGTTATTTTCCGGTGACATTCTCAAATTCAAATGGGATCTGTTTCCCTCTGGTACTCAATAACTTTGGAAGAAATAGAAGCTTTTTCTGTTATGGTGCACAATTTGTAACATTAAAAAATTGAGATTTGTAATGTGATACTGGAGTTGTGACCTAATGGGGTTTGGTTACACTTGCAAATGTTGGGTGGTTGCTCCAGTGTAGCACCAAGTGGAATTTAGTGGATTCTGTAGGATCAATTAGAAACTTAAAAGTGAAATCAATGGTTTGTCAAAGTGCAATTAATGATGATTCGGACTAAAAAACTTAAGATCTCTCCTGATTAAATCCTTAAACTCAAGCCGGAGTAAGGTTTTATTGATTCGTCAGGCCTTCCGGTCCTGAGACCATTCATTGAGTTTATATTTTCTATAAAAGGATATTCATTGAGTTTATATTTTCTATAAAAGGATATTTATTTTAATAAACAGGACTCAACTTTGGGGTTCCTCTCCACCTTATTTTTGTTGTAGTTGGATCTTTGATGGTGATTTTCTCAAGGAACAATTAGGCGTTGAAGACAATATAACATTATATTTTCTGTCAGCTTTATATTGCTGTGGTGCTTATGTTTATTTCTGTTGCCCCTTCTAATTTATATCTTACTAGCTTATTATCTGAGTTTTGTGTGGCTCAATTTTAGCATCATTTGCGTTATTTGATTGAAGAGACAATTCATGGTTTTAGATTTCTTTGCCTCATGTGGTCAGTGTTCTTTGAAGTTACAGTATGCCTTCTGATTTCTCTATAGTATTTCATTTTATGAACCTGAACCTAAAATTTCTGAAATTTTCAGGACCCAATTTGAATGGTCTTTTTGGAAGGCAATCTGGGACTACTCCTGGTTACTCTTATTCTGCTGCTAACAAGAACATGGCTGTGAACTGGGAAGAGAAAACACTGTATGATTACTTGCTTAACCCCAAGAAGGTATGCTGTAATTCATGTTACCCTCTTAAGCCTGAATATCTTGCCATATGATTATTTAAATGAAAATATATTATTTACAGGGTTCACTAGAACACTTCAAATTTATGTCTTGTATTCATTTGATCAAGTTTACGTTGGCTCCCAAAGTCATAATGTTGAAAGTAGTTCTTATTAAATCTCATAGGTGAGATGACTTGGGATTAAAAATTGGATAAATAATGTTTGAATACAATGTACTTTTCACACTACCTAGGTTAAGTTGTTTCTTTCTTTTCTCTGTTGCTTGGGTATCTTTAAAAAGTGTCAGTTCGGAGCCTGCTAAACCAGAAATTTATGAGGGCTTGTGTAGAAGTTTTTTTTTTATATTTTATTTAGGGAGGTGTATGGTTTGGAAAGCATGAATGATAAATGAAGACACCTGTATAAGCCTGCGGCAATATATCATGCTGCTAATATTTGGCTAGTTTTTCGCACTTATTAACTAATTATGAGGACCATTATGCTCATTCATTAATTGTGGTAGGTTTTTTATTTTTTATTTAGGGAGGTATATGGCTTGGAAAGCATAAATGAGAAATGAAGACACCTGTATAAGCCTCCGGCAACATATTATACGGCTGATATTTGGGCTAGTTTTTTGCGCTTATAGTTATTAACTAATTATGAGGACCATTATGCTCATTTATGAATTATGGTATGCTGTATATTTACTTGAGAAATTGTTGGATTGGTAATGGCTACAAATTCTGGTAAATTTTAATACAAGCTGCAATATTTTGAACAGAGAACAAGGGACTTAAGGGACCTACTGATTTTTCCCGACTTAGTCATTTCCTTTGTTAAGTGCAATTGTTTGTTATTTCATTGACATCCTTCAAGTAAGAAATATAGTAACATTGTAAGTCTTTCTTTATCTTTTACTTTTATGAATGGAAAAAAATTAGTAGGAAGAGAAAATACATAATATACATGAGATAGGGAGGTCCAGAAACTAGGCCCTACCTATGAAAAAGAAAACTGCTCCATACAAACAATACGTGACTAATTCGTATCATACAATATCTTCGGAGGCACACCCTTGAATGTAAAGCCTGGTGATACCCCTCTTTGGGCTAGTTATTCTGTTGGATGGTTAGTTTAGGCACTCTCGAGCAGAATGTGTTCAGTTTGAGACAATGTGGTCGTCAGACTGAAGAAAGATTGGCATGGCCAATGTGGTCATCAGATTGATGAATGATTGGCCATAGCTGATGCAGTCATCAGATTGAAGAAAGATTGGCCGTGGTTGATGATTGGCTAGGGGTTGGTCATCTGACCGAGGAAATTATGTTCCTGGGGGCAGAGCATGTCTGCTAGAGATTCTAAAAAGACATAGCAGAACGATAAGAATATATGTGACTGACAATTTAACTGTCAGATATGTGGCTGAATGAAGAGGTTTTAAATTTTTGACAGTTAAAATAATTGATACCATGGAAGAATTATATAAGTAGCATATCATAGTGGTTGTTGAACATGGAGGAGGAAACAATTTCAATATCAGAAACAATTCGTGTATAAAAGCCACCAAATGTCTTTATTAAGATTTTCAGACTGTGAATCGAACCACAGTGTGGCGTTGCTTATCCCATTTCGGATCACTGTGGTCAGTGTTGGTTAATAGTGAAAAGATCATTCTGTATCTCTTCAGTCGCGTTACTCTCAGCTTGCTGTTCTCAACTTCATCCACACTCCAGCGGTCCAGCTTACTGTTGGGCCTTTTTCCTCATTCATCAGCTGCTTGACATCAACCTGTCGTTCTTTGTCTCTGTCTGGATTTCAGTTTAGGCTAGATTAGTTTTGTTTTGTCTGTATTTCAATCCTTCTATGGCGTCTTTGAATGCAAATGTTTTTTGTAAGTTCTGTTAATAATATTAAAATTATGATCGTTTTCTTCAGCCATAGTTTTAAAATAAGCTTGAAAGCCCTTCTGTTTGGGGCTCCATTTTAAGGATGAAGAACCCCCCTTCACAAGCAGCTTAATTTATCAAGCGGTGGCTAAATAGATTATTTGAAGAAACATGTCATTAGTCTCTCTTTGTCTTGGCCTTTGGTTTGCTGGAAGTTTTGTCTGTCGAATCAGTAGACTTCGGTACACCACACGATCCACCTAACAAAAGAGAAAAAATAAAATGACAAAAAGCGATAATACCATCTCTCCAAAGACTAATTTATTAGTTAGTACCCAAAACCTAATCGTGCGAAATAATCAATATACTTTCATGGACTGGACCAACATGCATTTTTTTTTCTTTCATTTTAGGCTAGATTAGTTTTGTTTGTATTAAAATCCTTTTTGTCATGTCTTTACCTTGGTGGAAAGAAAAACTTGTAAGTTGTTTTGTTAATAATACCACCAGCTTACTTTTTATCCTCCTTTTTTTTTTCTACCATAATTTTAAAACGAGCTTGAAATTCTTTTAATTTATAAGGCAAAAGACCTATTTTAAGGACGAAGAAACCTTCCCTCTGCAAGTCGCCTAATTTACCGAGGCCAAAAAGATGATTGAAGAACCTTATATTAGGTTCTATCAATCTTGGCTTTTGGATTTTAGGTAATTTAGGTCCTTGAATCGATATACTCTTGCATGCTCTGCACAGTCTTCTCGGATAAAAAAAAAGACCGAATAATCTCTTTAGAAACTTATTCAGCAGTTATCACCCACAACTTAAACTAGACTGGGTGAGGGGATAGACCAACAATGCCAAAGAATCAATTTACTTTCATGGACTTCACCTACATACATTATACCTTGTATTCGCCATCTATTTCGGCATATATTGTAGTTATTTAAAATGTTTGTATGCCACAAACTCAGCTTTTGAGTCACACTTCCAGAATGACTTACGACTCCTTTGCTGAATTTTTTTTCGGATCTAAGCAACCTCGATCCCTATCTCTTCACAATGTCTTCCAGTTTACTAAATGGTTTTCCTTAACACCATTGCCTTCCAATGATAGATCCTTTACAATCCCTACAATCCTTTGATTAGTTCTAAGGCATGTTAAAGAATTACATTAAATTTAAACTGGAATATTAGCTTGAGAAGCATGGTTTTGTGTTGGATCTAGCTATTGGTACAGTCTAGTATTGGCTAGTTCTAGGTGTATGCAATTTCCCCGACATGTCGGCGAAATATGGCAACATGTCACCATGTCCCCCAATGGCGACATGAAATTTGATTGTAAATTGCCAGATTTTCTTTTTACCCCTATGTCGAGGGACATGTCGGCTATATGTTAGTGACATAGGGGAAATTTTTTATTTTTTTTCGATATTTCCCCCATGTCTCTCAACATGTTGGCAACATGGGGAAAAATTTTAATTTTTTTGAAAATTTTTTCCATCATTTCCCCTAGATTTCCCTTTTTCTCTCATGTCGACAACCCCTGGTACAAGACACTTGCCCGTCATTCGCTTTGGATGTGAGTGACCCACACATGCAGACTTTAGATTGATGGTACTTGATTTATAGTTTTATGGTTCTTTTTAGTTTGACTTACATTCACGTTTAGTTTGATCATTGATGGCATTTCCATTTTGTTATTGAGTTATCTTTTAGTTTGACTTACATTCACTTTTTGTATTTTGGATATGACACTTGATTTCTAGTTTTATATATCTTTTAGTTTGACTTACATTCACTTTTAATTTGTCTCAAGTACATATAACATCTTTTCTATAACTTACAAACCTGAAAGCGTGTAAGTTAACCCCTCTCAAGTAATGAGTTTTAGTGTGTAGGCATTTGTTTTTGCATTTTTATATGTATTTGGATATATCTAGGTCTTAATTAGGGATGTTTAAAGTTTGGGGCAAAAAATCTATCAAAAACTCATGATTTCCTCACATTTACCCTTGGTTTTCCAAGGTTTCCCCTTTTTTCCCCATGTCGGTGACATGTCACCGACATATCGCCTGAGCCACCTGGCCACATGCCAGACGACATCGACAATGCAAACCTTGGTCTAGTCCAGTCTAGTTGAGTCATATTGGCAGTTTGATTAATAAAGGGTGCAATTTTGACTCCATCCTTTTTTGTTACTGTCCTTGCAAATCGAAGAGACTGGAGGTGTTGTAAGTTCTCCCCCTCACTTTTTCTTCCCTTCTTGTCTCTGTTTTTTTGCCCTCCTTTAAACTATAGTCTCCTTTTCTCTCCCCTACTCTTTTTGTCTCTCTTTCCATTTATTTGATTATCTCTCTCTCTCTCTCCCCTGTCATATCTTTTTATTTCCTAGTCTCTTTCTTTCTTTGGTTTATAGATTTTTTTTTTCATTTCTTCTTTTTTTCCAAAATCTACTTGTTGGTATGATCTGGTTAACCGGTCATTGACCAGCTTGGATTGGATACTTGGTTTTAACTTTCCTCGAAATATAGCAAAATGTGCTTCACTTTTTGAAGGGACCTGAAATTTCCTTGCATCCATATTTCCCTTTATCATGAAAATTTTGTATAATTGTTTTTGTGTAATATCACAAAATAGTGAAATCTCCTTCAAAATTTCCTGGAATTTCATTATTCCAAAGTGTGAATTTTCCATTGAAGTCAACGTTTAAAACCATGACTGGACTTGATGGTCTAGTGCCATCCCATTATTTAATAGCTGATATAGAGGTTGTTTTGAAACTTTCTAAGGGCTGGGATCTGATAGGGGACTATCTACCGCTACCAACCGGTTTGTGAAACCATGTGAGAAGCCTTAATAAGTCTTATTTGACCCCAGGAAACAAGTAGTTCCTCTTCCTGTGCCATTTGGCTAGCTTCGTGTTTATTTTCGCCACTATCAAATTCAATTAGCTCAAATCACATATAGAAGTCAATAGGTATTTTGAAAGGAAATTTTTTCGTTTGCATCCTAGAAAGTTTGCGAAATTGTTTAGTTGATTAAAGTCAACATGAATACCAGATAAAGTATTTTACTCAAATTAATAGTCAACTTTTAGACCATCTTAAAGCATTGTTAAACACATTTCACCCCGATGAATATGCTATCTTTTCCTTAACAAGAAGGATTATATTGTTAGCAAATTGAAGATGAAAGAGGAGAACTCTTCAAACTTGTAGAGATCCTTTAATCTGCATATTTTCCTCCATCTTCCAAAAAAAATTGTTCAACACATCCTCAACCAACGTAGAGAAGATAGGAGACAAGGGATCCTCTTGGTGCAGACCTTTTGAGGAACCAAAAAACACTTTAATGACCTCATTAATGATAAAGGCGAACAAAAAGTTCCAAAGACAACCTCAAATCTAACTCCTCTATGTGACTTTGAACCCTTTCCACTCCTTCACTGTATCCAAAGGATCCCAATCAACTTAATAACAGGCTTTTTCAAGGTCATATTCGTACGTCATCCTAGCCTTACTTATCTTATGTTTCTACTATACACTCATTTGCAATCAAAGTACTATATAAAAGCATTTTTGATATCCTTGAAAAAAAGTACTTTGACGTCCCAAGGAAAAGCACTTTAACTTTAGGTGATTATTGATGCAATTGCTATGTTCCACTTTTCTTGGGGATGAGCACCAAAAGATTAGCATTTGATATTCATCAGTTTATTCAGATAGAACTTGTTAAAAAACGATCAGTATATCATTGTAGATCACATTCTAATATTCTTGGAGAAAAGGCAAGTTTAGACCCATAAGGTTTTGTGCCTTGGCCCCATTTTCTCAAAAAATGCCTTCTTAGTTTCCTCATCCTTAGATTCCTTTCCCCATTTCCTTTTTTCTTTCCCAATTTATCCGTATCTAGCCTTTGAATCCTGTGAGACATCTTTCTTTTTTCCTTTTCAATTTATCCCTATCTAGCCTTTGAATACCACAAGACATCTTATGTGATATAACTTGAATATGAGCAATTGTGGATCCCCTTAATCATTTGAAGTCTACCTTTGTGTTTACAAATGCGTGCCTTCGCTTAAGAATTTCTTAAAGAACACTTATTTAAAAATTCCTCGTTCTCCGAGGTCTTGTGATCTCCTCTTTTACATCTAACCTCTTTATCTCACCCATAAGGAAGTATCTTTTTTCTCATGTAACATCTCAGCTGATTCTTTGATCCACTTCTTCTGATTACCCTTAATAATATGTAGTGATTTCGTGGATCTAAAACTCCGCCCACCCTGATATTTGCCTTGATCCCTTGTACAAACCTTTAATAGGCATCTTAAACAAAGTGGGATAACCATATTGATAATAAAGATTGGAAATGGTTAGGGTCTGGCTTAGGTTGGAATAGCATTGAAATTTACATGCCATTCGGCATCATTAGATTTCACGATTTTAGGAGTAATGACATTAAATTCTAGGAAAAGTCGTGTATATTTCCCCTTTTCCACCATGTCGTCGACGTTTCGATGACATGGTGGAAGTTTCATGTGAGTTGACATGGTGGAAGTGTCATCGCTAGAATTCAACGACATTCCTCTCATCTCCTCCCATTTTCATGTTAAGACCCTACAAAAACCTATCTTCTCAAGCATGTTTGAGTGTTTTGTTAAGAGAAACACTAACACATACTTATCGAAGATTTAAAGCGCCGGCTGGATCATAGAATGCGCCTCTTGGATTTTTTTTTCTTCTGAGTTTTAAGCATGTAAATCTAACCAAATCATGTGAAATTAATATATGTTGTGTAACGACAACCGATCTATGGATGGACATGTATTGGACCTTATTTTTATGTTTTATGACATTTTTGACTTCTATTTCCATTTTGTATCTATTTGTTCTTGTATCTCTTTGCTCTTTGTTGATGGTATTTAGCCATGTTTTGCAATCTGCGTCCATTGTCATATTTTCATGTCATCGTATTTTATTCAGACCTCTATAAAATTTCACACCATAATTCATTCATTTAGGCATAATTTCTCTATATTTTCCTTACATGGTATTTGAAGCCATACTTGCCCAATGTGTGAATTCCTATATATGCATTTGTTTTGATATTTTAGGCCTTTTAAATGTATTGTACCCTCATTTAAACCAAAGGTGAAATTCCAAAATTTCCCCATCATTTCCCTCATTTCTAGGCTGACAAGTTTTTTTGCCATGTCAGCAGAAGTTCGTTAGGTTGCCCTTGTGAAATGCTTAGTGAAATTGACATTTTGAAACCTTGGTTGGACCAAGTGAATCTAGCAAACTTTAATGGAAGATCCACCGGATCACAGTTTCTAACGAAGAGAAGTCTGTGCTTCTTGTGATTCTACGACCATCTTTCTTACAATTGCCACTGACATCTCCACCCACACACATGGGTTCCTCCTCCCTTCCTTATTACTTTGAACTCTTCCCATAAACTGTCTCTTGAAGCCAGTGTATTAGGACATAAACCATTGTGTAAGCTCACTCGAAATGATTCTCTACAAGCCCATTTGAATTGATCCTCCACATTTTAAATTTTATAGACTGAAAACTTCTAAATTTGATCATCCCTCCTATTAGTCTCTCTAGATCCCAAATCACAAGACCCACCCTCTCTAAAGTTCCCACTAAATGGAGGAAAGCCCGCCCTTTGATTCCATCACGACCAATGTTGTCAAATCGCCTAGGCGAGGCTAGGCGACACACCTGCCTATCGCCTAGATGACAATTGTTATTATTATTATTATTATTTTTTTATTTAAAAAATCCCTATGATGAATCAATCACATTCGTAGCATGTATAGAAGCATAATGTGCACTAATTTGCAAAAAAATAATTAACATAACGTGATTCCTACCTACATAGCCCAATGTGATGAACAATCGTATAATAAATTTTCTAACGTTTAAATGAAATAGAAGTAAAAAATCAGGTTAAGGATTATGAAAACCTGATTTGAAGCATTCATTAAACTAAATCACAAGGAAGAAAAAGAGACAAGAGGCTAGGCGACAGACCTGCCTATTGCCTAGATGTGTGTCTGAGAGAGAGAGAGAGAGAGAGAGAGAGAGAGAGGGAGGGAAGGCTGTACTGCTGGTCCGGTGGCCTGTTCAATCCGGTCAATTTTTTATTTGAAAGTTTGATTTGGAAGCTTTCATTAAAAAATCACAAGGAAGATGAATCAATCACATTCGTAGCATGTATAGAAGCATAATGTGCACTAATTTGAAAAAAAATAATTAACATAATGTGATTCCTACCTACATAGCCCAATGTGGTGAACAATCACATAATAAATTTTCTAACGTTTAAATGAAATGGAAGTAAAAAATCAGGTTAAGGATTGTGAGGAGAGAGAGAGAGAGAGAGAGAGAGAGAGAGAGAGAGAGAGAGAGAGAGAGAGAGACCTGTACTAGTGGCGGTGACCTGTTCAATCCGGTCAATTTTTTAATTTGATTTGAAGCTTTCATTAAAAAATCATAAGGAAGAAAAAGAGACAAAGAGGCTAGGCAACAGACCTGCCTATTGCCTAGGAGAGAGAGAGAGAGAGAGAGAGAGAGAGAGAGAGAGAGAGAGAGAGAGGGTCCGTACAACTGGCGATCTGTACTGCTGGTGTGGTGATCTGTCCAATTCGGTCAATTTTTTAATTTGATTTTCGGTCCACCACTTTTGTATCAGATTCGGACCGCCTGGTCCTGGTAGGAGAAGACATTGGCTTGTACTGGCTACCTCTCCCACATAAAGAAGCATTAGAGTTGAAGAAAGGAGAATGGAAAGCATATATAATCCTATTAAGCACAGTTAACAGCTATAAGTGGAACGACACATGACGCATAGTGCACAAAGGCATGCCTAGTAAGGCACAGGGGGAGCCGTGGAAGGGAAGGAGAAGATAAGATGTGCACCGGTTGTGAATCTGTACCCCTCCGCTAGAGTAGGATACTACACAATTTGAGACGGCTGATCGGTACTGGAGGTCCCTGATTTTCAATGTGATAAATCATGCCTGACCAATCTCTCTAGGATTACAAGTATGTTAATGGGTCTCAAGTGTGTACACATTTTGAGACTGCTGATCAGCACTACTGGAGGTGCCTATTTTCAATGTGATGAGTCATGCCCGACCAATCTCTCTAGGATCGCAAGTATGTTGATGGATCTTAACAGAGTTGATATCAGAATCTGATTGGGAGCCCCTGATGTTTGGAAGTTATTTTCGGTCTGTTGCTTTATGCTCAGCCAAATACCTTGTGCTTGCCTGGGTGAGGCCTTCTCTTTCCACGTATTCACCATCCATTTTCCCTGCATCCATGCTCTTTTATGTCTTCCCTCAACCATCTTTAATCGCTATGGGAAGGTAGCATATCCATCAATCAAGCAGAATCTCAGTCATCTTCTCTAGGAATGGGCTGTCAGCAACGAGGTGGGGAATAATCCCAAATGAGGATCTGAGTTCTGACATCTCCCTATCTAACTGTCGCAGGAGCTTGACCTCTCTGACTCCCTATGCTAAGCTTATGTCTCAACTTGAAGTGGATCAGGCCTTATTCTAACTGCTTCATTGATTCTTTGCTGCACTTGTGTAATATCTACCGTTGTCTCTAGAGAAGTCATTCACTACCCTTCACAGGAGGGCTGGGCAACTCCACCATGAGACCTCAAGGATGAGCCAGTCACTTACTGTAAATTGGGTGCAATGTTATGCACTAGTCCCTTGAATAAGGCCTGCCATTTCTGCTGTGCATACTGTGGATCTTCTGGTCTCAAAAGACAGCCACCATATATAGCCTGTTGGACTTCCAATCATGATGCCCTATTCTGTTTCAGGTCAAATTGCAGCTCTTTGCAGCTGAACTAATGGAGAAACAAGAGCACCTGAATCTGATCTGGAAGTTGTATATTCGTAGCCCCGTGAAATGTTGGGTATAATAGATGCTTGTGGTCTAGAGTATCAAGAATCCCTCTATATCTGGATCTGTGAATCTTTGTGTTTGCTCAGGTTTCTGTATGTCCAAAGGTCTCCTTGTTTGGGCTAAGCAACCCTACACTCGGTCCTTTAGATCATGAGCATGAGTTTACTTGAGAACATACTTGGCCCAACCATTACCAATGCTTCCAAAAGCTGCATTTGGAGCAACTTTGTTTCCCAAACCCTATGGGCCCTACCTGCTGGTGTATGGCTTGCTGGCCAAGGGATAGAAAGTTGACAAAATCCCTGGCCATGTCATTTCTCCAACCTTCAACTCATCAATGTCCCGTCTCTTCAACTACTTATGTCCATGTTTTAGAAGCCGGGAGTTTCAGTGCCACTTTTGAAGGCTCACCGGCAATCTGGTGTATAATGGATTGCAATTTGATGCGGTGGCTTTTCAGCCACGTTAACATTTGCAGATCTCAAATCAAAACCTTTAAAGGTTCCTTGTCTTACCTAAATGAAGCCTCTGCAGACTGCCCTCTAAAGCTCCGGACACTGGTTCCAAGCATAGTTACACCGGAAGGCCCCAGATGTAAACCCCCTGTTTCTCTTAGCATTAACAGGAGAACACAGCGATTCCTCTTCCGATCATCTTAACTCTGTTTGATATGTTTTTCCAAGGAATGTTGATCAAATCTTCTAGTGATCTCACAGAGAAGTCTGCCCACTAATGGGGAGCATAGAAATAGCTTAAGAGGATGATATGAGCCACTTGAGTCTGCTGTCCTCTTTCTTTATAGTGTCACTATGGATTTTCCAGGCTTGTCCTTCACAGAATGGCTAGTTCCCATCCTATTCTTTTCCTGGTTTGCCATGACTCTTGGTGTCCAGCCTGTGTTTTCAACATGATCAGAAGCTCTTTTGAAGTGTAGAATATTGAAGATATATCAAACTCACTTGTTCATGGGGGAGCAGCAGGAGTTTTCCATATTTGAAGAGCTTTTGAAAGTTGCCCTCCCATCCTGTCTATACTACCCAGAACCAAGATCCTGTGCTAAAGTGGACACCCGAAGAAACCTTTCTTTGTTGTTAAACCTGATCTTCACCATAGCCTTTGTTCTGTTTTTATGTTTTTGCTTCACATTTCTGTTTTCTGGATCACACTTGGTGATCCAAACTTTGTGCTCTTCCATACTTCTCTCATTAATTCATTGAGAACATAGGGTGAGCAAAAATCATGCCCACTTCAAATTTCTTTGCTGTGGTCCTGAAGACCTTTTTGTAGCAGCTATCTCCATGTCAGACTGTCATATATATCCCTTGAGCTTCAAATTAATCAGGCTTTAAATACATTTTGGTAGTAACATTTAGAGGCATTTCCTATTTATACTTGGTATGATATTAACTTTTCAGGTGTAATGTTCGGTAGTTTTTTGGTTGTAGTGCAATTTTTGTACTAGTGCATGGACCCTCATGCTCTTTTGATATTGTGAAGGTCTGCGATTCTCTTGTTACTTAGTTAATGAAGTTCATGAGAACTCAAGAGTTCAGATTTGTTCATGGTCTATTAGACAATTGGAAATCAGTCTTTGTTGTCCAAGCACTTGAATTGTGAGGAGCAACCGCAACTCCTAGAAGGTACAGAGGCTGATTTACACATTAATTTGCGCCAAACGGTCATGTAGGTTGAATTATCAATCATCCAGGTAAAGTGTCCAGTGATGAAAATGTATGTAATATGCGTCTTGTGTTTTTGATGCTAATGCTTGGCCTTGATAAAGTTTTCATGGTTGTCAGAAGGCTTACTTTTAGTCTGTCTTACATTGTGGTCTGAAATGTTAATAGTTGATCAAAGCATACCCTCCTGTGTTTATTTTTTTCTTGTTAACTGAACCTTTGAGAAATTGTTTACATGCAGTACATTCCAGGAACGAAGATGGTTTTCCCTGGATTGAAAAAGCCACAGGAACGTGCTGACCTCATTGCCTATCTGAAGCAATCCACGGCATCTTAAAAGTATTCTTTGTATTCCTGCTTCCCATTTGTTTTTGGCAACTGATGGAGGTGTTTACATGCAGAGCCAGATAAAAGGGGCGTTCTTTTTTTTTTTTTTTTTTTTCTTTTTCCTATATTCCAAAATAAAATATCAAGGTCCGCCCATGGCTCTTTTGAGCGGGTAGGATGTAAGCCATATAGCCTTGTCACTGGAGCAAACAGTTCAACAAACTTAACTCATTTTAAGGGTTTGATGACGTCAGTTTTTTTGCCTGGGGCAATTGATTTTAATTTGATTTTTATATTGAAATAGATCTTGAGTGGGAAGATATTGAGAAAAATTTGATTTCTTTTGGTTACAATAACTGTGACATGCATGCTTGGAAGCTTTAGAAGGCTGATTGAATTCTTTTGGTTACAAAGGTTTGGGTCAGGTAGCTTTAAACTGAGATTTATTGGTCATAAGCCTAGCAGGAATCCAATACAAAATCCAGCTCAATTTCACTCGAAACATTTGTTTAATCGAAACCACTGGCGTGGATTTTCGTTGTTCCCATTTGATTTAATGTCTGAATTGGATTTCCTCAAAAGTATATGTAGCTATTCATGGTTTTTTGGTTAATTAGGGATGTAAACGACCTGAAACCAAGCTTCGTCAAGCTTGGCTTGGTTCGGGCATGTAAAATTTGGCTCAAGGCTTGATAGAATATTTTGGGCTTAGGTTTGGCTCAATGCTGAGAGAGAGATAAGTATCTATGTATTGAAAGAAAAGAAAAACAAAAACTCAAACGAGAGAGAGAGAGAGAGAGAGAGAGAGAGAGAGAGAGGCTTGTACTCATACCTTAATGATTTTTAATATTTAATTTTGTGAGAGAACTGATTTAACAGAAGGCTCCGTTGTTACCTCCGTTGTTAGAAACTTAAAAATAAAAGTTGGGTTATCATGGACAAGATAATGGGAAAGAAGGGACGGTGGCAAAAGATGGATTTAAAAGTTATTACGATTTTCTAGTCTGAAGTCTTAACTACAATTTATAAAAAGTTAATTATTCTTTACAATCAACCTATTTGACTTGTGCAAATTTACTCTTCGGTGATTTATTGATTCAGAGTCGATTTGAAAATTGATTCAATTCAATAATAAAATAACATCTGGCGAAGCCAATTATACGAATATCCGTTCCAAAGAATATATACTTTAAAATCTTAATGTCTTTTTGAAAGACTACCCTCAATGGGAGAATATTTTTAAGCATTTCGAAAAAAGCCTATTTCGAAGGATTACTTCGAAATTGATATATCTAAAGCTCTATTTGAAATAAACTTCAAACTCTATTTTGAAAAAACAATCTTCGAAATATTCAATAAATATAGCATACATCATGTTAACCACCTTAAGATGGTCAATTCGTCATACACTGTTTTGATAATGTATTTCGAAATAGTATTTTAGGACATTTCGAGATTATATCTCGAAATGACCTATTTATTACCCCCAAAAGATAATCATTCACGCAAATTAAGATTAAATTTCGAGATAGTAACTCGAAATAATTATCTTAAGGATATAAGTTATAAATTATAAGAGAATACACCCTAATATTCATTACTCTTTAAAGATAATAAATTCGAAGTAATTTATTCAAAATAGGGGAAAATAAACATTAAACTTTTAGGAATAGAGGGCCAGAGAGATAAGTCCTATCAAGACTCTCGAAGATCTTGTAACATTAAATGATTTGAATCAATACAGAATAGCAACGTATTAGTACTTTTATAACGTTATACTCATTAACTTAACCGAACGTCGTGAAGGCATTTATTGAAACGTTACATATTGAATTAGACGTTTTGGATATTGAATATTCAAATCCAAAATGCCTGTTCAATCAAACGTCTTCAATCTGTTCATGAAATGTTGCAAACGGTTAGATAATGAGTGAGGCTATAAAAGGTGGATGAGGCATCAGAAAGAAGGATCGAATCTCTGAGCATTTTTGGACATTCCTTGAGAATTGCAGAGCTTTTGTCTTATAAAATTCTCTTTTCTGAAATCCGTTAAAGTTCTGTGTTATTTTTTTTGATAATTCTTGATTGATCTTACCCTTTTTCCCCCTATTTTTAGTCTACAAGGAAACCTTGCATTGGAACGGTCAATCTCTTGATTTAGGCTAGTGCAAGCAAGTATTTGAATCTACTGTTGCTCAGACTAAATTAGTTAATTGGTATTCCTTTTGTCAATTTACCGGTTTGTGCATCACCATTTTGGTAACTCTGTTGGAAAAATTGTTTGTTTCCTATCTCTCAATATATAAGATCAGTCTTGGAATACTGCAATGCCTCCAGAACTTCCCATCAACAATACTACTGGAACTCCGGATATCCCTGTCGATCCTGCGAATACTATCCCTGCAATTGATCCTGCTATGACCCTATCAGCATCTGTGCCTTCTTCCTCAAATGCACCATCATCTGACAATGCAGTAGTCATTTCCTTACTAGAAAACATGGCTGTTATGCATCAATACTTGATGGCTGTCTTGGCCAGGCAGGCTGCTACTGCGATTCAAGCATCATCTCAGGCAAGCAACACCATTTTGCCACTACCGTCATTGCCATCTTTTACACCAGTTGTTACCCCCAATATTTCGAGAGAAGAGCTATTAGACTCACTCTTGAGAATATTTTCTGGCATTTTGCCTCCACAGATGACTACACCACCAGTATTTGATCCACCCATTGTTTCATCAGCTTTACCATCTTCTGCTCCTTCTTTTGCTACCCTTGAGCAGTTAGAATCTTTACTGAAAAAATCACAAACTCGAAATGCTGAATGGGTTAATAGCCACTATTGCCCACCATACCCTGTTTCACTCTTGAGTAAACCTTACCCCAAGGACTATGTGAGTCCAAAATTTCCTAAATTTACTAGTCAAACAGGAAATGTGAAAGAGCATATAAGTCGCTTCATTGAACCCTTGGGGGCCAATGCTTCCAATAATGATCTTCGATTGAGGGAGTTTTCGAAATCATTGACAGATAAAGCATACACGTGGTATAACAATCTTAAGCCAGGCTCCGCGGATTCCTAGGAGGACATGGCTGCTCTGTTTCATAAGAAATTTTACATTACTGAGGAAGTATATACCATCATTGATTTGAGTGGAGAGCACCAAGGTCAGAGGGCTTTGTTAAATATGTTAAACGATTTCGAGACTTGGTAATGTCCTGCACAGAAACAGTGGCCGAGGACCAGTCTATCGTATATTGCATCATTGGGATTCTTCCTGAATATAGGATTCATTTGGAGAATCTGGGGATTACAAGCTTCACCAGATTATATGATGCTGCTCGAAAACTCAATGTTTCGATGCCAAGTATTTCCAGAAAGAATGAGAGGAGAAGAAATGTGACTGTTCTCATTGAAGAGAGCCCCTCGAAGAAGTCAAAAAAGAATGAGAATAAGACTTCCCGAGATTCTCGAGATCCTCCACCTGATTGCACACCGACTTAATTCAACATCTTGTTCGATAATTGGGTAAAGGATAACCGTATCAAGCTTCCTGAGCCAAAGAGAGTTCCCTCTGCAAAGGATTGAAGTCATCCAAAGTTTTGCAGATTTCACAAATTCGTAGGACATAATACCTATGATTGTTATACCCTTAGAAGATTGTACAGTCTTCGATGAAGCTTGGCGAATTCGAACTGCAGCTTGAGGCAGTTCACACTGATCCTTTACCAAATCATAAAGGTAAAGGACCAGCTGTGAATGTTATTGTCTCAGAAGTTTCGAAAGAGATTGACTATCCTCCAAGGATAGATTTGTTGAAGTATCAGAGGCTCGAAGAGAGCATGAAAGAGATAGGCTTTTCAAAATCTGATCGAATGGCTATTCGAACATATGCTTAGAAGCTGTCCTTACGAGAAGCAGAGGAGGAATGTGCTACTGCTATCTCAGAGGGTGGTCTGATAATTTTTGTATTAGAAGATATAATGGTTTCATACGAAAACCATGGAAGATCCCTATACTTAAACTCAGTTCTCCAAGGCGTGGATATTCGAAGATCCTTAGTGGATGCTGGGTCTTCTCTGAACATCATCCCAAGAGGCATTCTGATGGCTATTGGAGTATCATCCGAAAGGGTGATTCCTCAAGCGATGAGGATCTACGGTTTCGACTCTCGAAGCCAATATGCTCTGGGTTATGTAACCCTTGAATTACAGGTTGGACCTTACAGATATCCAACTCTGTTTCATGTGTTGGACAGTGAGCCAACGTATCACATCTTATTGGGACGGCCATGGATTCATAGGTGCAATCCCTCAACTTACCATCAATGTTGTAAAGGCATTCGAAATAGTAAAATGGTGCGACTTGTGGGGATCCGTGCCTTTTCGATCAACTCGAACTTCACCTTGCAGACGCTGCAGAGTATGATGAACTTGCACCTGCTGGTGAATGCCAAGTTGCACTCTTTCGAGGAATTTTTCTTCCAGCATGGCCATTACTTTAGTCTAATTTGGATATACTTTTATCTGAATTCGGACCTTCAAAAAGAAGAATGAAAGAAGAAAAGAAAAATGAACAAAAACAAAGAAGGAAGAGAAGAAGAGGCCTGCTATGTCTGAAACTACTGTTGAACAACCTGCTTCGAAAGCTCGTTGTACTCGGGTTGTTACCCTTGAAGGACGGATCATATATCGTCTTTGGTCTGAGACAAATCATAAAAGACAAGAACACTCTTTTTCGAAGGTTGTTTCGAAAAAGAAGGATCAAGAGCCACAAGCTTATCATGTTAAGATCCCAAGTGATGAGGATAACGATGATATCCCATCAATTGCTGAGATATTCGAAGTACAGCATAATCTACAAGAGGCACCAGAACAGCTTGAAGACAATATAAAGAAGTCTGTTCTCGAAACCCTGGAAGAAGTCAATTTGTCAGAACCAGGGGAAGAGAAGAAGACAACTTTTATTAATGTTAGCTTGTCTCCTAAAAAGAAGGTTAATCATGTAATATTATTGAAAGCTAATAAAGACGTGTTTGCTTGGTGCTACGATGATATATGTGGATTAGACCCTTAACTAGTTACACATAGGCTGAATTTATCTCCTAATATAAAATCAGTCAAGCAATCACCTCAAACCTTCAAGACTGAAATCGAATTGCAAATAAAAGCTGAAATTGAAAAACTCTTGAAGGCAGGTTTCATTAAACCAATATAGCATCTTACTTGGTTGGCAAATGTTGTTCCAGTCAAGAAGAAGAATGGAAAAATTTGTTGCTGCGTTGATTTTCGAGATCTCAACAAAGCAAGTCCTAAAGATGAATTTCCATTACCAAACATGTATCTTCTCATTGATTCTTCAACATGACACGAAATGTTCTCTTTCATGGATGGTTATAGTGGATATAATCAGATCAAGATATACCATATGGATGCTCAACACATAGCATTTCGAACTCCTCTAGGTAATTTCTACTATACAGTGGTGCCTTTTGGATTAAAAAATTCTGGAGCCACTTATCACAAAGCAATGACCACAATTTTCCACAACATGATACATAAAGAAGTAGAGGACTATATGGATGATATTGTAGTGAAGTCTAAAAATCGTTCACAACATCTCGAAGTTCTACAAAGAGTTCTCGAATGTTGTAGAAATTACAAGTATAGAATGAACCCTGTGAAATGTGCTTTTGGGGTTACTGATAAGTGTGTAACACTTATACATTTGAGCTTATTACTACTACTTGTTAGTCTTAGAGGTATGTTAATGTGAATAAATTAATGCAAGTTTGCAGTTTTGCAGGTCTGACAAAGATGAGGAGAAAGGGGGCTTAAAACAATCCATTAAAGCTTTAAGTGGACTAAGCTTCAAGGTGCATAAGAAGAGGTGATCAAAGCCAAATCCAAAGCCCAACTACACCTTGAAGACTTGAAGACCAAGGAGGAAACCCACGGTGGAAGCCCAAGTCAAAGCCCAAGCATCAAGTCCAGATTTAGCCTTGAAAGCCCAGAAATAGCACAGTCGATCGATTGCACCTGAATCGATCATATTACGATCGATTGCAGATATGCGATCGAGTGCAGGAACAGTGCAATCGAGCGCACTCGTACAGTAGCAGTTGCTTATTGGATCAGGAGTTTCAGTCCGTGTCTGATTGTCTTATATTTTCTTTTGGATAATGATTAGATAGGGAATCATGTATTATAAGACTACTTTGGGTCGTTTAGATCATTATGAACCAAATGAGAGTTTGATTGGAATACGGATTTGTGAGAAATCATTGTTCTTCATGCTATTCTTCGTGTTTCATGCTTGCTGGGGGCGTATGCAATTCGTGGAGATGATCTTTTACATCCCTGTTGAAGATCAGACGACCATGAGCGGCTAAACTCCCTTGTGGAGTATTGATATAAACTCTAATCCTTATTTATGGTTTAATTTCATGGATTTGTAGGTTATTTAATTCACTGTTGTTGATTCCATAATTAAGAGGATTTATAGAATCAGATTTAAATGTTTAATAATCAAGCCTAATAGAATAATCGGTCGTTAGTTTTGTTAGGATTGAACCCAAAGTATTCCTATATTCTCTGATTATAGGAATACTAATTATGCAATAGTGCCTAATGACATGATGAGTATGATAGGATTTTATAGGCCGTGCCTAGGGAAGACGGGTTGTACTACAAGTAGATTAGTTAGTGTAGGTAGACAATTCGTGCCAATCGAAGATGGGTTATAGTTATCCCATATGATAGTGTAATTTATGCCTAAGAATTTGATAGCTTATGCCTAGAGAAATCGAAAGATAGGTTATGCTTATTCTTAGCATAATACCTTTTTGGGATATTGTGTGTGCTTGTAGCCACACAAGTCTGTTTTTAACAGTGAATTAATGCCTGAGAATTCATGATATTACCATAATCTAAGGGTTAGAGGGATCATCAATATTCTGCTATTTTCCTGATTGATTAATTTCTTTTAATTTAGTTTAAATTGATTTTTAGATTTTAATTTAGTTTACTTTGAATTTTAGAATAGATCATAAAAATTCTTTTTCTTTTCTAATTAATTTTATTTAGATTTAATCTGGTAAATTTAACAAACTAAACCCATTCAGTCCTTGAGGTTTGACACCCTCGAATAACCCTATCCTACGAGGATTCATACTATTGTGAGTGGTTAATAATAATTTGACTCACATCAGTTACTGCTGGCAAATTCCTTGGCTTTGTTGTTCACATACATGAAATTGATCTGAATCCTCCAAAATCAAAGGCTATTCTTGAAATTACTCCTCATATGAATCAGAAGCAGTTGAAGTCTTTTCTAGGGAGAGTTTCATATATTCGAAGATTCAATCTAGGTCTCTCAGCTTACATATCTCCTTTCTTGATGCTACTTTAAAAGGGAGCATAATTTATATGAACTACAGAATGTAAACAAGCCTTTGAAAACATTAAAAGTCTACTGAAGAGTCCTCACACTATGGTTGCACCAATTATAGGGAAGTCACGTCGAATATATTTGGCCACCTCAGATGATGCTATTGGTGGATTATTGCTCAAGAAGATGATAAAAGAATTGAGAAACCTGTTTATTATATCAACATACTCTTGCGAGGAGCAGAAGTGAAGTATTCTCAAGTAGACAAATTCTGCTTGGCCCTATATCATAACTCGAAAGTGGAGACATTATCTCTTGGCATGTCCAACTGTTCTTGTTAGTCGTTCAAATCCAATCAGATACTTGTTATCTCAGCCAATATTACTTGGGAGATATACGAATTGGTTATTACAACTGTCAGGATTCGACATTGCTTGTGAGACTCCCAAAAGCATCAAAGGACAGACAGTTGCTAACTTGCTTGCTGCTTTTTCGAAAATGCAAGATGAAGAATTACCATAATTTGAAGTTGCAACTGTAGAAGAACAAGAATGGCAAATGAAATTTGTTCATAAAATTCGAATGGAGGAGCCAGAATTGAATTCACCTCAAGTGATGGGCAACATTTATATTACTCCTTCAGATTGGATTTTGTATATTCCAATAATAAAGCAGAGTATGAGGCTTTACTTATTGGATTGATAATGGCCAAGCAAATGGGAATGCAAAGATTGAGAGTCCTTGGTGATTCGAAAGTCATTATTTCTCAGATTAATGAAGATTTTGTTATTAATGAATAGGAGTTGGTTCAATACAGAACAACAATACGAGCATTAATGAGTAAATTTGTTGAATGTGTTTTGACACATATCCTAAGAGCCAAAAACCATCAGGCAGATATTTTAGCAAATCTGGGAAGCAGGTTGAGTCTAAATGAAGATTCTCAACAGATTGAAGTCATTTGAAAAGTCTTACCAGCAACCTTAGATCCTGAAACTAAGCAAGAAGAAATCCATTCACATGACTGGAGACATGATATATTACATCAACTTCAGCATTCAACAACAATATTTGAAATTCCTATTCGAAAATTGGCAAACTTGGTTGAAGTTGGTCATATCCTGTACTTCAAGGCTTCAAATGGAGTGTTACTTCGATGTGTTGGAAATGAGGAAGCATAGCAGATTCTTATTGATATGCATGAGAAGATCTATGGAAACTCAGACTCCATTCCATTATACAGAAGGCTGCAAAGATTTTGAGTGTATTGACCAACTATGGCTTTTGATTCTTCAAAATTGTAAAGGAGTTGCCTTGGTTGCCAAAGCACCCCTGATATCATGGAGGTGTGTCCTATATTTGTAGAAGAAGAAGATTGGAGAAGACCTTTCATTAGGTTTCTAAGGGATGGTTTCTTACCCAATAATGCGAATGAAGCTTATCGAATTCGAAGAAGATCTATTCGATTTCGATTTCAAGAAGGTTACTTATTTCGAGTAAGTACAAATGAAAATTTACTCAGATGCCTTGATCCACAAGAAGCAGTTATTGTACTTCGAGAAGCACATTCAGGAGAATGTGAAGCACATCAAGGAAAGAGAAAACTGTATGAACAACTTCTTGACATGGGATATTATTGGCCTTCTATGAAAAAGGTGCATTCGAATATGTTAAGAAGTGTTCGAGATGTTAGATACAAGGAAACATTCCAAGAAAGCATTCTCGAAGCATGCAGTCCGTCATCACTCCATATCCATTTCACACTTGGGGGCAAGATTTGATTGGTTCAATCAATCCCTGAATTAAAAGAGGACATACATGGATCTTAGTAGCCACAGAATATTTTACCAAGTGGTGGAAGCAGTTGCTCTCAAGAAGGCAGCATGATCTGTTGTGACTTAATTCATTAAGGAATATCTCATTGCTCGAGGAGGAGTGCCTCGAAAAGTCATTACTGACAATGGTTCTTCATTTTTAAACCGACCAGTTCGAAAAATGCTTGCAAGGAATAACATCATTCACAACAAATCTACAAGATATTATCCTCAAGGAAATGCACAAGAAGAAGCTACAAACAAGACTCTGATCAGGTTATTGAGTAAATTAACTTATGATTATCCTACTCAATGGCATGAACATTTGTTTGATGTACTGTGGGCATACAGAGTGTCAAAACATAGAGCCACAAAATCAACTCCACTTGCATTGTTATATGGATTGGAAGCCGTTTTACCTGTGGACTTGCAAATTTCCTCAATAAGAATACTTCAAGCTGCTGAAATGGATTGGGACACACGATTTGGTGGCAATTCGAATGCAGTAGATAAACAATTTAAGTGAAAAGAGGCAACAAGCCTTGGCAAACAACCTTTAGTGTCATCAGGTTATTTTGAAAACTTATCAGAAGAAAGTTTCACCAAGAGAATTTCATATTGGTGAATTAGTGTTTTGAGCTTCATTCTGCAAAAGGAGCAACATTATTAAGCCTAAATTTGAACAAAGGTGGGATTGACCTTTCGTAATTGTTGCAGCTTATCCTTCAGGTTACTACAAGATTGTTTTACTTGAAGAGAATGCACAAGAATAATTAGTCAATGAAAAGTGGCTAAAACACTATTATTTTTGAAGGAATGTAATTGTAAGAAATGTAAATGCTAAAAGAAAGCTCTTTATTGATATCAATCTTGAGAAAATAATTCTCTTGGCAACATTCTGAATGAAACAATTATATTCAAAACTTCAGAAATTCTTTTATTCCTCTCCTCTGTCTTAAACTTTAATGATTGGACATGTAGTTCAAGCTCTTCTATTTCTTTTTCTGTTTCTTCGAGAGTTTGTCTGAGCAAACTAGCCTTCTCTTTTTTCTTCTCTAACTCTTGACAGCTATTGCTAAGCTGTTCAAAAGCTTGGTTTCTCTTCACTTCGAGCTCTGTTCTTTCTTGAAAACAAGAAAGAGAATTCTCAAGGATGGTAAAATGATTCTTCAACCACTCAATATTGAGACCAAGAGATTCGAAAGTCGCGAGAAGAGGTTTCCAACTTTCGAGATCCTCTGAAACAAGAGATGCGAAAGTTTTCTTTGACATTTTATCAAGGAGAGAGCATAACTCCTGATATCCAGCACTCCTAGCATATGAAGAAGGAACTCGAATCTTATTAGATATATCACCATATGCTTCGAAAATAGAATCCATCCACTTTGACAAATGCGCAAGGATCATATATGTTCCTTCATAAACATCAATTCGAGCAGGGGTAACATAAGATCCTTTCCTTTTGCGAAGAACTAAATTCGAAGAAGGAATAGAAGACAAAGCATGAATATCAATGGAAGCTGCAAAATGACATATATATATATATATATATATATAAAAATATATTTCAAAAGTATGAATTCAAAAGAGTGAACTTCTTATCAAAGTAGAAGATTTACAGGAAGCAAGAACATTTTTTAACACTGATAAAAGAGGAATTTTATCAGTGGAGAGAGCAACCTTTGAAGGAGAAATAGCATGAATACTTGAAGCATCAACCCTTGAAATATCAACAATTGAAGTTTGGATATTCGAATTTATGACATAATCTTCAACAACAGATTTCCCAAGTACTGATATTTTCGAAGAAGGAAGCGGATCAACAGAATCAGTTGCTTCAGCTATTGAAGTCTCAATAATGGGAACATCAGCTATAGAAATTTCAACTTCGAGAGAAGGAAGAACATTAGCAATGACTTCTTGAGGAGAAGAAACAATTGGAGAAGAAGAGGGGCCTACTAGAGGTAATACTAGAAATAATTCATCTTCTAACTCTTCGAATTCTTCATTTCCTTCCCCTTCCTCCATTTCATCTTCCCCACTTTCTTCTTCTCCTTTATTCTCATCTTCTTCTTCTCCATAATCAAATATTTCTTCATCTTCACCTTCCTTTATATTTGAAATTTGCTCTTCAACTTGAGCTTGTTCTTCAAACTCCAAAGAAGGAATTTCCTTGGCATCCGCTTGTTGAGCCCTATAAATGGCTAGTTCATGCAACAAAGAATCATAAGACATATTCTTTGTGTTTGGAAGAGCAGGTTTAGCTAATCCTTTCTCATTTCGAAACTTATCAACAATACGAGCAAGATTAGCTTGACGAGTCTTGAGAGAAACATCATGGCCTTTATCTGCAAGCTCTTGTGGAACGTCCTGATGGGATCAAGAAAATTCCTGTGTATTGATCAAGTGTTAGGACATAACATGAATAAAAGAAGAAAAAGATTTCAAAAGAAGGAATTACCAGATTTGGAGCATTTCTTTTCGAACGATGCTTAACCATCTCAGCATCAGACAGAAGCTTTGACCTGGGAATTATGAATTTTTCCCTCTTTTGGAGTTTATCTAAAAAATAATCATCATAAGTCTTTACGCAAAACATGAGAATATGAGAGGTAAGACCAAAATTTACCTGGAGAGCGCACCTTCGAAGAAGTAACACCTTTGTCTTTACGTATCTTGGCAGGGGTGTCACCATTCTTTTTTTTTTCTTGCTCTTAACTTAACGAGCTTTTTTCGAAGGAGGAATCAAGAGTTTTGGTTCATCCTTTAATTCATCCTCAACAGCTAACATAAGCGACAAATTCTTTACCCTAATGGAAGAATCAGGATAGTATTAGTAGTGAGCAGGTTTTGTTATATATCTTGAAGGAGGGAAATTTGAACCAGTTGTTCTTAATCTCTTGTCCATCTTGAAAATGTTCTGTTGAGTGGGTATGGCTTTAGTCTTGATAAAAGCATCAAGCTCCAAGAGTAAATGCTGCCAAAACTCAAGCCAAATTTTGGAAACTTTTCCCTTTCGAAGAGCAGTAACCATGACGACATCCAAGAACATCCAATCACTATCAGAAATCTCTTGAAGACAATATCTTCGAACGGCATCACGGGTATGTGGAATAACAGTCGAAGTCAGGAAAGAAAGAGTCTGGTCCAATCCAAATTGCCTCATCACTCGATGAGGATGATAATGAAAAGCATTGGGGGCATTTTCTTCTACCATCCCAAGAACGTGGACAGGATGAATGGCAATCAGATACATTTGAGATTCTTTAGGAAGAAGAGCAAATGCAGCAACATTCATGAAATGTCTTTAGAACCACAGACGAGTTGATCAACACCAATGATTCTTCGAGTATAAGGCCTATACTCGAATTCGAGCTCCTTATCCAAAACATGAATAAGAGCAACTTTTGGGTTTGGAGAATGAAGTGCCCAAAAATAAGCTCTAGGGTGCAGCCCATCTACATCTCAAATTATAGTCTTTATTAATTCGAATTGGCGCATAGTTGGGATAGCGCTCCCATAAGAAAAGCTGCAAAAAGACAGTATCAACCACGATCTCCACCACTCGACCGCCCCTTGACCTGGCTTTATCCTCCACAATCATATCAAGATTCTCGTATAAATTACCCAGGAATTATGGAGATAAGTTAACTTCAATTCCTTGGGCCAATTGAATTGCAAGAGGAAAAACATTCTCTTGAACCTTATTATGTGGGTATCTCATTAGAACGAAATGAGATAGCCAAGCAACAAGGAAAGCTTCGAAGTAGATATTACTTGACTTTCCTTTGCCAAGAACTGTGGTGAGAATGTTTGACTTACTTTTCGAGTATTCTAGAACTCTCACATCCTCTAAAGTTGGAGTTATTTCTCTAAATGCAGTAATAAATGTATGGGTTTGGGGATTCCATCTACGAATAAGAGCCTTAATAACTTCATTATCCTTGGAAATTTCTAAAATAGATGCTCGAATGGCGTTAAAAATGCCAGAATTCTTCAGCTTTGCTTCATAAACAAGGTTGGCAAGGATGTTTTTGCACCAAGAACCCCAACCAGAAGGAAGACCAAAATGAGATTTGAAAGAAATAGAAGAAAAAAGGGTAGTCACCTCTAGCAATCCTGAAATAAGGAATCAATCAAACACGATGGATACTTGTAGAAAAATCAGAATTCTCTGGAAAAGGAGATAATAGATTTTCCCCATCCGCATTGGCAGGGGGTACAAAACCATTCGAAGGATCCCAGAAGAGTTCGTCAACTACTTCAGCTCACTTTTGATCAGAAACTATAATCGTCTGCTTTGGCTTCGAAGCTTTGCCTTTACCTTTGGAACCCATTTCAAATGGTGAGAAAAGAAAAGACAGTGAAGAAATTCGAAAGCAAGAAATTTGCAGAGAAAACAAATGCTAAGAATATAAAAAGTAAGTATGAAGAAAGGTAAACTAATCTCATACTTGTACATTTTGAAATTCAAAATGATTAAGTTGCCTAGTTTTTCAAAACGACGGCTCCTTGGGTTACCAAGAGTTTCGCATTACCCAATATCTAGGTGACATTCTTCGCTCTCTCCCAATTCAATACAGCTTCCACCTTAGCAGGGTTTACTGAAATTCCCGAACTGGACACTACATGCCCCAAAAATTTGACTTCGTCTTTTCAAAAGTCACACTTGTTGAATTTGGCATACAGCTGGTGATCTAAGAGTGTCCCCAATACTACACTCAAATGCTCATTATGTTCATCCCTCATCTTGGAGTACATCAAAATATTGTTAACAAAGATCCGTATAAATCGATCCAAGTACGGCCTAAATACTCTGTGCATCATGTCCATGAAGGCATCAAGGGCATTAGTTAAGCCAAATGACATCATCACAAACTCATAGTGTCCGTACCTGGTCTTGAATGCTGTATTCTTGATATCACACTCTCTTATTCTCAGTTGATGGTATCCCGACCTTAAGTTGATCTTAGAAAAGTATTGGACACCCCTCAACTGATCAAAGAGAACATCTATCCTTGGAAAATGATACTTGTTCTTGATGGTGATCCTATTCAGTTGTCTATAGTCAATGCATAACTGCATAGATCCATCATTCTTCTTCACGAAAATCACCGATGCTCCCCACGGTAATACACTCGGTCTAATAAATCCCATCTTCATCAGTTCATTGAGTTGTTTCTTAAGTTCTCTCAATTCCATTGGTGCCATACGGTAAGTAGCCAGTAAAGTCAGAGCAATGCCCGGCACTAACTCAATCCAGAACTCTACCTCCCTTAAAGGCGGTAGTATCGGTTTCTCCTGAAACACTTTAGCATAGTCCTTGAATATAGGAATCTCTTCTATGGACTACTCCTTATTTCCTTCCAACAGTCCTAAGTATTCCGCCTGATAGGCATCCTTTTGGTTTCCCAAAATTCAAATGCCTTTCTCTTCAGGAGTGTTAAAAGATATCACTTTCTCAAAACAATCCACCTTGGATTGATAAACAGCTAGCCAATCCATGTCCAAGATGATGTCGAAGCTTGACATAGTCAAAAATACTAAGTCAGCCTCCAAAGTTAAGTCTTCTACCCTCACTACACAATCCAATCATATTTGGTCAAGTGTAACTGTTCCTCCAATTGGGTTTGTAATAATCAATGGTCACTCATAATAGACGATCTAAGACCCAAGGCATGCATGAACTGTGCTGAAATGAAAGAGTGTGTGGCACTCGAATCAAATAACACATGTGCAGGAGAATGAAAGATTGGACGTGTACTTTCCACCACAGTATTGGTTGCCTCATCGTCCCTCGAAAAAGTATTGTTCGTCAAGGCGTGCACTTGCCCCTGAGGCGGTGGTCGACGGTCTGCTCTTTGTCCTTGGCCGTCAACTCGAATCCTCTCTTGACAGTCCCTCTTAACATGCTCGGTCTTCCCGCAGTAGTAGCAGGTCATGGGAGGTCGTTGTTGTAAATAAGGAGCTGCAATGGGAACTTCAACCACTGTCGTAGGCCTGGCCACAACCATCATCTGGTGGTCATATTTTCCATTCCTCTTCTCACCTCTCTTTTGTTGGGACTGGAACCTTCCCGGGTCCATCCTGAAGTTGTCCCTCTGCTGATTATACTAATCATTATCCCTTTCAACCCAACGGGCACAATCAAGGACCTATAGGTAAGTCTTGAAGCCATGGGACGCCACTTTTGACTTGATAGCTGGGTGCAGTCCCTCCTTAAACTTCGCGGCATTGTCCTCCTCGTTAGCCACCATGTGAGGTGCAAAATGAGAAAGCATAGTGAACTGACCTCATATTAGCCCACAATGTGGGAACCCTGTTCCTGTTTGAGAAACTCCACGGCCTTTTGTCGTTTGTAGCTACTAGGGAAGTAAGTCTCATAGAACTGTTTCCTAAATTCCTCCTAGTTATTTACTTCCCCCTGGGCTCTCTCGGTCATCTCCCACCAATGGGAGGCTTCTCCCTTTAGCATAAATGCAGCTAGACGAACTTTCTGATCTGTCGTGGCAGTCCATAGCCCTGAACATCTTCTCAAGATCCTACATCCAGTCTTGAGCCCACATCGGCTCATCCCTACCATTAAAGGATGGTGGTGTCAACTTCTTAAACTTTTCCAGCCAGGATAATCCTCCTCCTCCAGTCCTAGGAACCAGTTGAGATTGACTCATTTTATGTTCTCTTTGAAGAGTAGCGGCCATGTCTCCCAATACCTGATAGAGCCCAGTCAACTGAGGCTCAGCATCCCCTCCGGATGATCCCTCTCCAGCTATTTGGTTCCTTCTACCTCCAACAATCTACACACACGTAATAAGTCTCTAAGTATGACACACAATAAGTCTATGTAAATACATATATATTTATATCTTTATACTCATACATAGACATACATACATATCACCTTAACAATCATGTATCACATTATAATTTGTAAGACAACACACTGCACACAATCACAGATGTGGATTCCAGGTTAACATATTTCTATGTTCTCGTCCTAGGATTCCACTAAACTCTAAAGCCTTTAGTTATACGACTTAAACCTAGAGCTCTGATACCAATCTGTTACGCCCCAAATTTGAGATATTTGATCTCGAGGGTTTTCAAGGGAAAACCTTCGGATCCAAAACCACGGATGTGGCCAAACCAATACATAATCAGTGGATCAACAGAGTATACTAATTACAACGGGAGTCTGAAAAAATTAAACCTTAACAAAAACTAACAATATAAAGAAATCCAACCATTTAATGAGAAATTACAACCCTTCTGCCCACTTGGGTCAAAACAAAGCATTAAACAAAGTTCAAAGTAATTAGTCCATAGAGTCTTGAGATCCTTTCTAGATAAGGACCTCCCTTCCAAATCCATCATACTCTAGTAGTTCACTGGTTTCAACATAAAGGGTAAGCTTGGAAGCCTAAGAGGAAAGTTCTAAAGTAACTACTAAAGTTATTTTCATAAGCATGCAATGAGTCATGTTACTTCATGCAATTCATCACTCATCATAATGTCATGTTATAGCATTCACATGTTAATCATCACAATCATAATCATAATCATAGACATGTTCATAGTCACAATTATAATCCAATTCATCATCATGCTCATTTTAAACAATTACCGATATCATCATGAACTCTGTCATGTCTTATACATAAACACAATCTGAATAAACCACATGTACTCATACACTCTGTCATGATACATAACCACCACTAAGACTACCAACTCTCATGTCACCTTCTTAACAATAACAAATCTCCCACTTTGATCCTCATACAATCAACAATACAATCAATCATAACCACACATCAATGAACAACTCAAATGGGTAACCACACATCACACCAAGCCAAACACTTAATCACACAGCATACCACACTCAATTCAACAGTCACACAGCAATCAGTGCAATGCGATACCTGCAGATGGATGCTATGAACACACGGATGATGATCACACACATTCAGGAATACAAAGCAATATGAGTTTGATGCAATGCAATGATTAGATGAAATGATGCAATGTAATATATGCAAGTAGGGTGTTAGGCCAAGCCTAACCATGAATTTCGACCTACATCTCCTCTAGGAAACTCTGTCCCAGGAATGTGCTCAACCAATAGTAGCGCGGTCCCTCCTATCTTAAGAGTACCCTGTTTAACATCAATAGTAGCGCGGTCCCTCTTATCTCAAGAGTACCCTGATTTATAGTAGCACAATCCCTCTTATCTTAAGAGTAACCATTTATTTAGGGGATAAGACCCAAGTTAGAAAACCACCCTCTTTCTTTGTTGGGGATAATACCCATGTTAGAAAACCACCCTCTTTCCTTTTTGGGGATAATACCCATGGTAGAAAGCCACCCCCACACAATAACAATGATCTCATCTAGAGTCTCTCTCAATATCACCATTTCAGTGAATCCATCTAGCATCACTCTTAATATCACAATTCATGTTATACATCATCATTCAAACTCCATGCTACAATTCATATTTCATAACACAATTCATAGGTTCACATAGGATACACACACATCATATTTCCATTAACTCACATACTTGGACATTAATTCATCTTAATCATCATACATTGTACTTTCTAACATGTTATGATGTTTTTGGAATCTTAACAAGCCTCGTAGCACATCTTACTTGGTCATAGGATACAAAAACTGAAGCAAGTAACACATTTTATTGCCCAAAATCTTATACATTTGTTTTGCCAAAAACCAACACCACACACATATTAGGAACCTTAAAACCAAAGTTTCCTCTAAAAATGAGCCCATTTGGCGCTTAGTAGTACCAAGCTATCTGCCGAGAGCTTCTAGGTAGCTGGCTCGGCAGCTACCGAACTCAGGTAGATAAACCCAAGACTTCTGACCTCTCCGCAGATTGGCTCGGTAGCTACCAAGCTACCACCGAGGGTCTATTTTGGCCCAGATTCATGCCATTTTCATAGGGATTCATGCCCAAACTTTTACCAACAACATTTCACACTTTTAAACATCCTAAAACATGGAATCATCACACCAATATCAAATCATCATAATAGAAACAAAACCTAAGATTCAACTAGGATTTGCATGTGGAATTCAACCTAAATTTTCATTATTTAAAGCCTAGTTTCATACTTTTATACCAAAGATCAAAATCGACACAAGCATAAATTATCACACAATATAAGCATAACTTATGACATGTTAATATACAAAATTATGAGATATAGATACTTAGTTCTATAGAATCATTATAATTCTATCAAAACAACTACTGTAAGAACTCCGGAAAATCCCTACATCTTTTTGAAGCTTTTTTTGAAAATCTCTAGCAAGGAAATCATCACTTCTCTAACCTTCTTTTTCCTTGGTCTTTCTTCTCCTTCTATTCTTTCTCCTTTTATCTTCTTCAGCCAAACCAGAAAAATCCTTCATTTCCCTCCTTTCTCTTTTGGTTGTGCACTTCAAAGTTAGCAGTTTTCACACACGATCCTATTAGGAAGGTGGGTATGTTAGTGGGGACTTTTCCCTCTCACACAAAATTGAATTCAAATTGGTTGAATTTACCAAATTGACCTTACCTCTACAATATGTGCCATACGACGAGCCCAAAGCCTAGTCCATTTCATTCTTTGGGGGCCAAGCTCAAATCTCTTGAAATGCATTAAATTACACAAGTCACCCACTATTTCTCTTAAATTACATATGTAACGACCCAAACCGGAATCCTCCTCGGACGTCCCGCATTTGAATACGTCACCATCACCCCAAGCAGAACTTGAGAGTGGTAGCGGTATCCAGCTAAAGGACTAGATAAAACGGATATTAAATAAGTCATAATTTACTAAATAATAAAACTCTTAGATAATATCTGATATGTTTATTATTTATACTTGCTTCGGAAATTCTAATAGTCTAGTATTTTCAAATCAATTCTTAATCTTTATTTAGGTAGAAGCCTAAATATAAATCCTAACGGAATTATCATCATTAGGAAATTAATTATCAGAGGTGCAAAGATACGTGTATTGGAAAATCACATTGAAATATGGATAATGATATCAAAAGTGAACACTTAAATCCAAATAACATGCAATTGAAAGAAAGCATATATATATATATATACATATATTGTAAGTTATTCAAGGGGGAGTAATAATAGAATAATAGATACATTAATCCCAATAATAGACAATTGATTTAAGTTAGAGAAATTACAAGTTCATGGTAATAGGAATCTAGATGGAGTGTTTATACA